>VZRW01007143.1:235909-275968 GCA_013398125.1 Aegotheles bennettii | reverse complement strand
GGGCCAGGGGCAGGGGCTGGGGCGGTTGGAGGTGAGAACTGGCCCTCGGCGCGGCTGGACAGGCCGGGGGGTGGCAGAGGAGCCGTGCCAGGGGCCAGGGCCTCACGGTGGCCTAGGCAAGACTTTAGTGGACAGAACAGAGATGAGCAGCTTTAAATAAAATGTTGGTGGGCTTTTTTCTGCATTTATGGTGTAGATTTAAGATTAATTTAAATTCACTGAGTTGACAGAAATAGTCGTGCCCCTTCCATGCTGTGTGGTGGGCTAGGCCAGGGCCTCAGCCGCGTGAGGAGGTGCCTCACCTGAGAGCAGCTCCCTGTGGCCATGCAGACCTTCGTGTCGGCACTGCAGCAGGAACCGGAGCAGGTTTGGGCGTGAGGGAGTTGGGGAGAGTGGGACTGAAGTTTTCACCAGCAGTGTTAGTTCATGCCTGCCTCAACCATGTGTTCATCTTGTGAATTCATACGCGGCATTGAATATCAGGAGAAACTTTTTCACTGCGAGAGTGCCAGAGCACTGGAACAGGCTGCCCAGAGAGGTTGTGGAGTCTCCTTCACTGGAGACATTCAAAACCCGCCTGGATGCATTCCTGTGTGATGTACTCTAGGTGACCCTGCTCTGGCAGGGGGGTTGGACTAGATGATCCTTCGAGGTCCCTTCCAACCCGAGAATTCTGTGATTCTGTGATTGAGGCTTCATATTGAAAACATCTGGAGGCTGCAGTGAGTGCAGCCTGTTGTGCTAGGTGTTGCGTTGGCATGGACGGTATCGTCATACCACGTCACATCAGGTAAAGGTGGTAAGATGGAAGAAAGAGCAGGCAACTGGGAGCGTGAAGCTGGAAGCACAAGGGGCATTTCTCTTCAGTGACAGTAAATCTCCTTGCACAGTCTGTCTGGGGCTATTGCAAAGGCAGGCAGTGAAAAACTAATCTTTAGATGTTGAATATAAAGGAAACAAGATACGGTGATAACGGTTTCTTCTTTTTTTTTTTCCCTTCATGCTGCGCAAAAACCCAGTGGCCAAGAGCAAATCAAAGTAAGTGTTTTCCTCACCACTTCTTGGTTTCTGCTATCACCCTGTATTTTCAAGTGACTGTACAAAATATTGGGCTTCTCTAGAATTTTTTAATATGCCTGAGGGAATTGTAGTCCTTGAGTCTAGCTGTGTCCCCTCTGTCCTCCTACGTATGTGTCTTTTCACAGGTAAGTACAGAATGGTGTGAAAAAAACCCTAGGTTCCAAAATTGCAGCAAAGGCAGGTTTTGGGCCGTCGTGCTGAGCTGTGAGAATCAAAGCGCCCTGCACAGCTGTAATAATCCAAAGCGTCTCCGTGCTTTATGATTAAAAAGAGGCTCCAGGTTATCCACATAATCTTCTTGTTTACCTTTCATACTTTTTTAGCTGAGGAGGGCAAGCCAAGGTACAGCATGGGTCTTTGTTGTTTGTGGGCTGGGCTTTAGGCAGGCGCTGTGAACCTTTCTCATAGGCAGGGTGTCCCAGTTCTAGCACGTTTGTTTGTTGGTACATGAGGAGTGGACAGGGTGCAGTCAGTGCTCTGGGCATTTTGATTTGCTCTGTAGTTCAGCTCAGGAGAGATGTAAGTGGGCTCTGGAAGAAAATTAGTCACAGTCGTTTGACCTGCAAAGAAAACTGATGTGCTTTAAGGTTGGAAAAGAAGGAATAATTACTTTCAGCACACCAGTAGTCTTACAGGGTGGATGCAAGGAGACAGGATCGTGGGGAGAGAATGACCTGCATCCAAAATGCTATTTGTAAGAAAATTTGCTAGACGAATACAGGGGCTAAACTGATTGATGTGACCATGTTCCTGTCGTCTGATTCTCAGAAGCTGCATTCTGTACAAGTGTATTACATCCGCTGCTGCACAACCTCGGGCCAGTGGCCTTTGGTACAGTTTCTGATTTATTTTCTTTTTAAGAATCAGCCCCCAGCAGAGCCAGTACCAAACACTTTCTGGGTTTGAAGAGAGCCTTGTGTTACAGGATTTCTGCGCAATTGTCAGGGTTTGAAGTTAAGAAAGCACTTCCCAAGTATGTGGCTGACAGGGAAGAGAGCACTTTGACATCTCAGTGTTCTACTGTTATCTGCTGGCAGAAACAAACACAGCAAAGCTGGATGTTTCCACAAGGTGAAAAAGTACCTCTTAAAACTGGTGTTACTAATGTTCATGTAGTTACTCCTCCCTCACCCCCCTTTCTTTCCCTGATGTTCCTTTCTCTGTTCTTTGCATGGTTCCATATATACTTCAGGAATATGTTACCTCCTTATATTATTTATTCTTCTGTGCTCCTCTTGGGTTTTTTCCCTGTGTCCCAATAGCTTTCCACTGTTCTTTCCTGCTCCTAGTTACATTTCTTCACTGGGCAGCAAGTTTCCTGAACAAGGTGTGTTGTTCAGAAAGGGCTTGGCCTCAAATACGTGGTGCACAAGAACTTCAAGGCCTGGTCATACTGATACCACTGATTCCCCCAGAAAGGGGAAACTGCACGGAGGCTTTGAGGAAGTGGGTGAGGTACAGGGGAAGGAGTCTGTGTGGTTACTGGTGCTACACATCACACCTGCAGCTGCGTACAGGAGAGGAGGACAGTAATTGGGGACGATCCCTAGGCTGTGCTTGGTCAGTTGGTCTGAGGGAATCCAGTGGTGTTCTGTTTATTTTGAACTCAACAGTAAATCAGATTGCAAAGCTGAAAAGGGAGAGCTCGGGAAAGTACACTGGTCAGAGCTGAGCGAGGAGGAATGGGTGTCTCTTCATGGTAAATTTCGACAGACCATTTTGTATTAGAAGCAGGAAAATCCAGGAAAACGAATGCCCATGTGCAGAGATGCTTCTGTCTATTGCAATGGAAGAGAAAGACGTAATTTATGGACATATGGTTAAAGGGTTTGACCTTTTGAAACTTCAGCAGATGCCCTGTTTCTGGGAAGCTGTGCAGATTTTGGAATACTTCCAGGGTGGCAGGACTAGTGGTGGCTTTCTTAAGTCTCCTGGCTTGCTCTGCTCCCAGGGACACCACAGCTGCTGCCAGTCTCCCCCAGAAATCAAGAGCCCTCCAGTGGGGAAGGGTGTTCCCGCGACTGGGGTAATGTCAAACCTCGTGTCTCTAGGAGGATGGACAGAGCCAAGGGGCCCTGCTTCTCTTTTTACGTGCCTTTTGTTCCGTCCTATCTGCTCTGGTTCCTCTCTGCAGGTGGAAGTGATAGTCTGTGATACAGTGTTATCTACAGCTCGAACATCTTTAACTACCATCATCCTTCCTCTCTTGCCACTATCTTTTAAGCCATAGCGACTCAATTGTATGGTGATTTCTTTTTTCTCCTTTCTTTCCTGTTTTTCTTCCTCCTCCCTCACTGTTTTGTGGAGGAGCTACCTCTCTCTGGGCTTGTGTTCTGTTCAGGAGTTATTTAGTGAAAGTCGATGGTGGAATTTATGGTTTATAGTGGGCTTTTTGTCTGTGTTACAAGTTTCGCATATGGTATTGAAGCTCCCATCCAGAACATCCATGAAGCTGAAATGAAGTATCGTACGTGAGAGTGATCGTGCCAAACCGTTTATGCTAAAAGCCTGTCCGTTTGACAGTGCCCCTGTGCACTGATGCAGAGACATTCCTTGTGACTTCAGGTACGTTCTGGTGAGGATGAAAAGCGCGGCTGAGACGGGCTACTGCTTCAACATCAGGAGGCTCCGAGTGCAGGAGAAACTGGTCCTGCTGAGATACGATCCTATTGGTAAGAGGAGCCTGGGGAAGAAGTCAGCCTGTGTTGTATGAGCTTCTCTAACTGTGTGGGGCAAAAGATTGGAACATAACAAGGATTTTTTCCATCTAAGCAGAGTATGTCCTAACGTGTTTTGTACCCTGATGACTCTACAGTTGCATTTCTTCATGGCATTCCAGTGGGAAGTAAACGTTAGCCTCATTATATAGATTGTGGCACTGAAACAAAGCAGTGACTTGCCCGTCACATCAGAGTGTCTGATGACAGCCATGCCACATGTCAGTAGCAAAGCAAAGTGACACAGGAGTTCTTTCATTCGGTTTCTTTGTGTGGTTTGCTAGACTGTGCTACCTCCAACAAACATCCACAAACTGCGCCTCAATAGAAACGTTCTGTGAAGCTGCCATGGATGCTCTAGACAATGAATTTTAACCAGCACTCACAAAATGGACCTTTTATTTTAAAGAAATAAACACAAGTTCTTTCTCCTCCACAAATGATGCTGCTCTCCAGACGACAGTTTGTGGGTTCTTTTATGTTCCTCTGGTCCTTGCAGATTTTCTCAGTTTAAGAATCTGATTTGTTGGGGGGTTAGAGCACTTGCCAAGATGCCTTTTGCTCACCAAGCTTTTTGAAAGGTGACTAAGAGCTCGGGTTTCTGGGGGAGCAACCAGTCTGTAGCTGACATTAAAAAGCTTAATTTAACATTAAAAGTTTAATTTGGGGAAACTTATAATTTAAACCAGGCCATGCTAGAAATAGCATGGTAGAGTTAATGCAAAAAAGGCTTATTTAATCTATGGAATAAAGAAATGTATTAATTAAGCAGCTCTAAGTAGGTAACATAATGCATGGCCAGTAGTTATGTGGTTCAAGTTTATTTTTTCTTACAATTTGATGTTGTTGTTAGATGACTAACCTTTTCATCCTCAGATCTAACAGTACAGGAGCTTTATGACAGGTGAGAGAAACTACCAAAGAAACCATATGCTCTAATCAGAACGCTTATGCTGACAGAGGCTGTCACTCTCCTGAATTCCATACAGAAAGGGCATTGGAGATCACTGGGATTATTTTCTTCAATAAGAAAATGTTAAATTACTGCATCGAAACATTGTGCAAAGTGATCCTCCAGCAGCTTCACAACTTGTAGGAAATGTGAAAAGAGTGGAGAGCTCAGGCTAAGTAGCACTTCTGTTGCAGAACATGGAGTAGGTTGTTGAAGTACGAAATTGGAAGTAATTAAGAAAAAAGCTCTGATCTTTGTAGCCTGTAGTAGAACACAAGTGAGAAATTGATGTGAGAAAGTGCTGCATGTGTGAAGGAAAGTAAATTTGAGTCTAGATACCAACTCACATCAGGAATATGTCGGGAAGCATTTTCACTTGGCATGCATTTTCACCTTATGTTTTGTACTTCTCAGAAACCTGGGACCTCCACAGAATGAAGCTTTTTAGTGAAGTAGTGGCAGCAGTGCCCAAGTTTCACTACCTCCTAACTGCACCAACAGAATGTGTTACTAAGTTGCAGTATTTCTTAAAGCGAAACTTTTATGTGGAAGAAGAGTTCTTGTCACTGTGTGGATTGCTGTTGCGTAGCTTTCAAAGGAATTCGTATAACGAAGTTCAGTCAGAACAGCGGTGCTTCTCAGATGGCATTGTAAAGCTCTGCTTTGATTTGGTTTTAATTTTTTTTTTTTAGTAATGCCTTGACTTTGCTTAATCTGTAGCTGAACTGACTTTGCTAACACCTGCATCCAGCATTGGAGGCAGGGTCAATTTGTGCCTCACTGAGAAACTCACAGGACACTTAGCCAACTTTTCAGTCAGTCTGGGAGACCGACCCGGTCCAGCTCATCATCTGTAGTTGAAATTGAAGAGTAGTAGAAAGCAGTAAGAACCTGGTTTTGTCCTTGCATCGAGCAGCTGTGACTCAGTACTCGCACAGAGCAGCTGAATGTTTCCAGCCACTCAAATCCTGATATTTATTTCCACAGAGGTAGAATGGACCTCTTAGGAACCCAAAATTACATGTGCTAACTGGAAAGCACTACTAAACTCCTTCAAGAGTTGGTGAACAGCAGTGCTGTGCCAGTCTGTTGCTCCACGCACAGTGGAGCGGCGAAGGCAGCCAGGAGAAAGGGATGTAGGCTCGTTGAATTGCATCTTAACACTTCAGGCTTCTTAACAGATTATTTTTTTTTCCCCTATAGCAAAACAACGTGTCCTCTTCATAGAGAAGAGAAAAATCCGCTCTATCTGAACAATGACTGGACTTGATTTATGTGTGAGGAGAGGACGGTTTGGGGGGAGGACGGGGTGAACGCTGATGCAGAAATCCAACAACATGGGCTGAAAAGAGAGGAAATGAACTGGGATCACCGTCTCCTGTGACTTGAAGGCCATTGTGAGTAAAACAATGTAGAGAGAGAAAAATCTTAATGTCTGGACATAGATCATCACAGTAACATTTATTTATCTTTTGAGTTATTTTTGCAGTACTCAATTAAAAAAAATTAAATAGCAAATCCCATTGTCTGTGTTTTCCATTGTGAAAGAGGCTGTAATCTTCAAAGGAACTATTGTTTTATAAGGCAATAAAAATTAACATTTTCCACAGCAGGAATTCAATGGCAGGATTGCAAGTTTTTCTAACCTACCAGCCCACAGATTCAACAGTAGTGACCACAGATTTGTGTCATTCCTTAGAGGGGTAGTGTTGCACCAGCTCCTTCCTAGGAAAGGAAGAAGCAATGGGAACCTGGTGAAATCAGATGAGCTTTTGGATAAGCTATGACTAAGGCTAAACGGGCTGTATTACTCTCGGTCACAGAAGTAGGATGGATTTTTCGCTCCTGGAGTAGTTCTCTAGCTGATGTTGGAAGTTTTTCTTCTTTAATAAGCTCACCTCTGCTTAGAGCAATATGGCTAGAAACAGATTTTGGAGTCTACCTGAAATAGTAGGTAGTACTCTTGTCCTCTTTCCAGTGTGAGGGACCTCCAGCAGTGCAGCAGCTTGCACCCGAGGCACGTGGGTATAGATGGGCCAGGGCTCGAGGTACAGGGCTTTGCTATGAGCCAAATGCTGGCCTTGATATTTGCAGCTGAGGAGTTCAGTTGCAATCTCAAAGCTAACACACTGCCTCATGTGCTGGTGTTGCACATCAGAAGTTCTGATAAAATCAAGTAAAAATACTTAGCAGGAGCCCAGTACCCTCCAGGCGTTTTGCTGTAAACTGTGTAGTTCAGCACAACATGTTGTGTGGGATGGCCACAAGCCTGCTGGTTGTGTATGGGGCCAGAGAGACCTGGTGTGCTGTGATTGAAAGGCCCACCACCCCCACCCTGTCTTACTGTTGTAGAACAGGAACTAACAGGATTCCTCAAATAAGAAGCAAAGAGATTTTCCTGGTCTTTCCAGTCAGCAGAGGAGAACCCCAGTGCAGTCAGGAGAATAATTCTGTCTGGGATAAGATAAAATCAGTACACTGAGCTAGACAATGTCAATTAGAAAAGGTCCCGAGGCAAGTCCTTCCTGTAAGGATATGAAGATTGTGTCCCTGATGCCTGGACGCTCACTGATGCAACGCAGTTAGACTTCCTGATCATTTCCTCCATGGGTAGCTCGGGATAGTGAGCCAGGTAGAAGGCCAGTGCTCCCACAAAGCTGTCTCCAGCTCCCTGGAATAAAATAACAAACAAAGCTGAAGTGTACTCGCGCAAGGAAAGAATTCAGATGTGTTTACTGGAAGGAGAAAAGTTGCAGCACTGATTGCAGGAGGCAGGAAATTGTTCAGCGGTTGAATTCAATTCACCTTCCTACGCCGAGGAAATTCTGCCGTGTTAAACTGATGCCACGATACTAACTTTGTGCCCAGCAGTTGAATCAAGGTAGCACTATGATATGGCTTAAATTTAAAAAGGCAAGTGTGCTACAGCAAACGTGCTGTTATAAACACTGCTTTTGAAACTTCCTGTTGTTGGAGTGTCCAATTCTGATTTCTCAACCTGAATATTTCATTAAACCTATTTTTCTGTCATTTAACTTCTGTTTTTCATAAAGGGCAGTGGTAGAAGGGACAGAGAAAAGGGGAAAAAAATAAGCCATGTGGCTTGTGGTGTCTGTAAATTCCTAGCTGCAGAACGATACATTTTGATGCCTCCAGAACTTAGCTGTTGTTCATTAAAGAGTTCCCACTAACAAAGGTCTATGCTGTGTGTATCACATAAACCACTCTTACTCCTGGGGCAAGCTTTGCCACCTGTGCTGAGTTTGTGGGGATGGAGGACAGTGACATTCACCTGGATCTCTGGCAGCTATGGCCCTCTTGAGCTACCAGTCCCCAGACTGTGTCTCCCACCAGAGCTGCCTGATGCTCTGCCCATGCCACACCAGCCCTCAGCAAACAAGGAATATGCCTTCCCTGCACGGTGCCGGCCGTGCCCCAGCTTTCTCTGACCCTCTGGCCCAGATGCCATTAGTTCTGCTCTGATCAGCAGGGAATAGCAGCCTTCCAGCACCTGAAAGGCCTACAGGAAAGCTGAAGAGGGGGTTTTTACAGGGGCATGGAACGATAGGACAAGGAGGGGGGGAATGATTTCAAGCGGAAAGAGGGTAGATTTAGATTGGAAATTAGGAAGAAATTCTTTCCTGTGAGGGTGGTGAGACACTGGCACAGGTTGCCCAGAGAATCGGTGGCTGCCCCCTCCCTGGCAGGGTTCAAGGCCAGGTTGGATGGGGATTGGAGCAACCTGGTCTAGTGGGAGGTGTCCCTGCCCATGGCTGGGGGGTTGGAACTGGGTGATCTTTAAGGTCCCTTCCAACCCAAACCATTCTGTGATTCTATGCATGACAGCTGTTTCCCTCCTGAGTGCTTTTTAACAATAACTGTTGTTTTGCGATGTTCTGTGCTCTGTAGTGCCCCAAACAACTGGCAAAATGAATAATTTTTAACTTGATTTGCTCATTTCATTCCACAGTGTCCTTTCCCTCTCCCCCCCTAGAACTGTCTTGATTTCTAAGGCCAGACTGATATCAATTCTTGTTGGTACCGTAAAACCAGTCCTAAGGTCCCCTTTTTTTAATCATCCTTTTATACCAGTGAAAGCGTTACACCAGACAGACTGGTAATATCTTGTTTTGTTCAAGAACCATCATATGGACTATCTCCCCTGAGGGATTTTGCCTCTGTAGTTGTAATAAATAGGCCCCAAGAGTCATGGGATGAGAGCAAAGGGCCTGGAAAAAGCTAATTAAGATAGCTGAGCAAAAATCTGGAAATTAAGGCTAGGAAGTAATTTTCCAGTTTTGAGTTCTAGTGGTTCTCAGCATTAAACTCCTACTTACCCTAAAATCAGCTGTGTATAATATAATTTGGGCAAAAAAGTCATTTCCACAGGAATCTGTTGGTAGCATTACAAGCAGCTGATGGGGCAGAGCAGCATGGCAATTGCAAGGGAACCCCAAAGGGGGTGAGCACAGGATACAGGCGCCCACGCCATGCCTTGTCTGTCCTTGCCCAGCCCTTCCACAGCAGCTGTTTGCATTGGTGTTCCCAGTCAGGAAACTCCCGGCTTAACTCTCACTTAGCCTGGAGTTTGGATGCTGTCTTCCATCGCCTTCGCAGCAGGGTACGATGGAGAGTGTTGCCTGGCAAATTACATGTTAATGAGCAAAGTCATACCCCTGCACGCAGCTGCAGCAGCACCTGTTTCAACAGTTCTGTATTCCTGAACATAGGAGGGGCAGGTGAAGGTTTTTATCAGTTTCTATTGGGCCTTTGTCTCTCTCCTGGTTTCCAGAGTGCTCCCACAATGGCAGGTGGAGCAGGAGCAGGCGACTGCTAGTTAAGTATTGCCAGTGTCTTTTGTCTGATGCATAATACAAAATTTTCCAGCCCATCTCAGAGTTTATAATCTAATCAGTGCATGATTAATTATTAAAGCTATTTTGGTGCTGCTGTTACAGACAGAAGTAGAATTTCAGTAAGCAGATCTGTTATGCTGTAGCTCTAGCAGGAAGAACTCATCATTTTTACATCAAATATTTCTCTTACAGTGACCACCGGGTAATGGAAGTGGCCAAACATTATTTTAATGAGGAATACTCAGCATAGCTGGTGTCAAACAGCATAAACTATTGCCTGGCAGAAGCACGGAGCAGAATACTGTCTTTTTGATCTTTTTTTTTTTTTTAATGGAGGTAACTAAATACTGCCTCAAATAATTGCTGCACTGTTTGCTACTGGAGCAAACAAAGACTAACCACACATCACCCAGCTTTTAGTTTGGATGACAGCAAGATGGAACATAGGTTCTCCCTTCAACTTGACTGTGCCTCTTCACTTGTACGCAATTCTCTGAAGTTGTGAGACCCCTGTAGATCTCCCTTTTGGTGAGGCTGAACTATGTTAAATGACTACAAAGATGGAAAAGGGGGTGAACAGCAGGCTTCCACGCAGAATGGAAAAAGGTACCCTAGTATTTTTTAGCAAGAGAAAAGATTATGGGATGATTAGAGAATATACAGAAGGATTTGATGCCAGTAAACTTTAACCGAAATCCTTCCCACACATAGACTGAAGCTGTCAGTATCTTTAAAGCTTAGCTACCACAGACCCCAAAGGGTATCATAAATTCAGTTGTTGGTAAGTAAACATTTTGTGTGTGTGGTGTTTTCAGTGTAGGAGCTACTGCACTGAAAACAGCGGCATGTATCAGACTGATTATGTAGATACACTGTTCAGCCTTGCTTCTGGTCTGTGCAGACATGACTGGTCAAACATGACTTGAAAAGCAATAGCAGAACTGATTCAGCTGCAAGGATAGCTGAAATAAGAACTATTTTTGGCTTACAGAAACAGACCTTCCCTCTTTGGTATTGTGGGTTAAGCTACATTGAGTTTGGTAGATTCAGAAAAGGTCAGCACAGAGCAGAAGGAAATCAAGATTATCCTAACTCTGGATTAGCAAATATTAGCTTTACATTTGGCTGTTTCAAACCTGCTCTAAGAAAAAAACCCCAACAACCTACTTTGCAAAAATAATTATTAATTTTTAAAATGACCAGTAAGGTGCATTTATTCTGCCCACTGACAAAATATAAGCACAGAATATGTAATATTTTACATTCTTCAGCATTTGTCTTCCAGGAATCATAATACATTGCAGACTTTGAGATAATCCTCATATCCTCAAGTGCCTGGAGACAATTCATTCCATAAATATAAAAATATAACTTTTTTAACCTTTCTCTAAAGCAGGAGATGCTAGTTTGTACAAAATAAAGAATTAAATAAAAATAATTGTCTGATATGGTGTGGCTAGTTCTAAAGTGCAAATGTTACGGTTTTGACTAAGTTTTATGGTTTTGAAGCAGTTTTGAAAAACCTATTTATATTCTGTGCCACTAGTCTGGAAGGTCCTTGTTTTCCTGCGTGTCTGGAAAAGGGCATTTTTGTTTGTTACAACGCAGCACTGATTGAGATTCTGTGCCTCTAGAGAAGAGAAAACCCACAAAAACACTTCTATTTATACCTTAGCTTTTGTTAGTCCTGATTTGTCAGAAGCTGGTTCACAACTTTAGTATAACTATTTTTATACGATGCTGCCCTGAGAAGCTTTTTAAGGAAAGTGCTTTGTAAGTGGAAACTATATTGTTCAACAGACTTTCCAGCAAGTAAAGCATTTTTCAATCAGCCATGCATAGAATAATAGGATGCATTGCACTTATACAATAAGATGACTTGTTCACCAAAAAAAATTTGGAGGCCAAGAGGCCAAAAGCTGCAGTTCACAGTGTCACAGCAGTGACTGAGCCTTGTTCCAGGGCAACCTCTTGCTCAGCCTTCACCCTCCTGGCCTGCCCTCTTGGGCAGGAGTAATAGTAACCATATAAGAACAGGAGGGGCCTCTGGCTCCTGGAACCTGACATTGTTACTGAACCTCAGAAAACTTTCCTCAGGTGATTTTTCAAGAAGTCACAGCCCATGTACACTCTGTGTATTACATGGATTCATTCCATTAAATACATTGTTAGAGCATGTTATCAAGTCCTAAAAGGAATGATGTGTTGTATAGCAGCACAAGAGAAACATTAGGCGTGCCTAATAATTCTTCATTTAGTTAATAAATCAAAACATCAATCAATCAAAAAGCTGTCAAAAACTCTATTATAATCTAGAATCAAAGATATTGCTTGTGATGATGTTATAGTCTGCTAGGAGCACCCACAGCAGCGCAAAAATGAACGAAGCCTGAGGATTATACAGATTTAGTGCAGTCTAAATGCATGGCAATGCAGAGGTGCCCAACTCTGTCGAAGGAATTGGGCCTTGGAGAATTCCTGTTGTATTTATAGAACTCCATAACCGTATGATACTGGATTATGCTAAGGATGTTATCACGCTCTGTCACATCTGCTCAACATTCCTTGCTGTACCCCTGCCTACGCTGTACCCGAATTACAAATGAGCCCTACGTAACACAAAAATATCTGTCAGTGAAGACGCTCACTACCCATTCCTCAGAAGTGGGAAAATCCTATGTCTCCCTACAAGAATTCCTGAGCTGTGCTTTGATGAAAGGTTACTAGTGGAACTGGAGGAACATTTCCAGGCTTCGGGATATATTCAGACACTTTTGTGCCAAGAGGGTCTATGTCTCAGCTAAGACATAATTTCAGCTGAAATGCTAAGGGAGTAAAACATCCCTTGGTAACAGTGGTTGAATCAGTTATACATCTTTTGCGCTTTTTTCTTTTTTTGTTCTTTATTTATGATTTCCTTCTCTCTGAAAGAGCCCGTGTTTATCCTCTATGTGATGGAGAATGGTTTATTTCTGGAAACGTTACTGGCTATTTTTTTGGCTTCTGCATTTATTTGCCTGTGAGATACTTTTTTAAAAATTTTTTTGGGGGGGTGTTAATATTTACCCCCTCCCCCATTTTTCTTATGGTTTGCTGGAGAGGTATTTTGGCAGCTTGAATTAAGACAGTCTTTAAATTAAGCTAGCTTCACTATCTTGAAACTCTCCTGAAATTAAATAAATTTTACTATCTTCAAACTACTTCCTGAGTTCAAGGACTAGCAAGGGTGACTATTCCCACACTGTCTGGGGTTGCTGATCCTGTGTGGAAGGATCGCTGTGTTTGTAGGGCACCCTACAGATACGGTGGGGCTCTGCATGGCTGTGCTTACAGGAGCTGACCTTTGGTCACAAACCTCTAAACCTTGAAATACTTGAAAATTACAAAGATATTTTCCACCAGCACAGTTATTCCTATATCTATGGATGGAGTTTTGAGCCAGAACAAAATGATAAAAAGTCCTTAACATGGAACTACCAAATTTTGCAAGAAAAAACAAATGAACTTGAAACAAATAGTGGGGCTTGCCTTTTTAGGTCTAAACAAACTAGGCTTATGGTACAGACCAGAAAGCACTGCAAAGCCACTAGAGTTGAAGATAAAAGAGAAGTACTAGGAGAAGCACATTGCGGCCCAGACCTTTAGGGTCTGGATCCACAACTGCATTACTGTGCTTAATCTGTGCTCTGGTAACTGAGTGTTTCTGCAGTGTTGTCATGAAGACAAGCTAGAACATGTTACCCTAAGCCAAAGGAAAATATATAGCGAGAATCCACGGTAGCAGTGCTCATCTGTTCCTTTCTTCTTCCCCTCTGCCTTCCCCACGCACACACCGACACTGCCTGATGTGCTCTGCACACTCCAGACCAGGTCATGGGGAATGGTTGTGCTGCTGCCCCACCATGCGCTCCTTCCTCCCAGCCCCGTGCAGAAGGGCTGTATCCAGCCGCTGTTTAAGAACGGCGGGAGGTGTAAGCTAACACATTTTAATTTGCATTCCCTGTAGGTTGACAGTGCAGCCTTAATTCCAGTGATTCAGACTGCAGTTTCATAATAGGCTTCAGCCAATCCATGGTTATGTTACTGCTGAAAGGCTCAGTCCCCACTCATGCTTTTAATCTTGTCTCATGTTCTCACGCCCTCCCCTACATCAGATCTAGCACACATGTGGCCAAGCAGTGAGACAGATCAGTTCTCAGATCCATCTGAAGACTAAGACAGTCAACACTGACCAAGAAACATTAGTTTCCACCCAGCTCAGCAAGCTGCTGTACTACCACATGATAGCTAGTCCTATGCCAAGGAGAAAGAGGTTAGAAGTCCTTTCAGCAGCAGCATGATCTTGGATCAGCTTAAGCCAACTGTGAAACCTCACCCTCGGTCAATATCAGGCAATTCATTAACCCAGCTGTGTATCCGACTCCTAATACTTTGGCTCCTCATTCACACAGGGAAAGCTGCCTGTTCCACTCTTCCTCCTGTACCCTGTGGTCTCAGACCAGAGGAATGAGGGAACGATCACACTTCCTTTCTGTATCTTTTCCAGACTGTTCTGGGAAGCCGTGGAAAGCAGCAATCCCTGACTTTCTTGCACTTATGTTGCCTTGTACTTGCACAGCCAGTGCACGGGGAAAATTTCCTGCTCTCTTACTCAAGCTGGATAAGGGCAGCATGTCATCTGGTCCTTCACATGCAGTGAGAGCGTAGAGGTAACTAAACTACACCCACTGTAGAGTATCAGTTGGGAAACATCAAAACCAAAGCACACCACACAATGCTTCGCATCAGCCGTCAGGAATTTTTACCCACTTCCTGACAGATTTCCTGATGGCTCATTAACAGTGATTAATCAGCCTGACCGTTAACCCCCTGCATTCCTGAGAGATTAATCTCAGTACAAGGCCTCCTGCCTGCATCTTTCCTTTCTGAAACATCCTACTACATTAAGTTATTCACTGCTTCTAAAAAGATCAGCAACAAGCATTGCAGATGCATGAATCCCCTGAAAAGTTATCTGGTTTGTGGTGAATGTTGGAAATAAAACCTACAACATTCACAAATTTGCAATTTTTAATTTGTATGTCATCTAAAAAGCACAGCTGAAAGTACCTAGAGATCTGGCAATATCACACAGTCCTGCTTTACATTTCAAAGCCCCTATACAGCATCTGTTTTGAGGGCAGGTAATAGTGCTCTCATTTCACATGACGGGAAATGAACCCGAGTTAAGATCAAGAATGTTAGGAACACCCACTTTGAGACATCTGTAGGCTGAATTCAGAGCTCCTGATCTTGCATGGGCTTTAATGGGAGTCACATGAGCTACCCATCCTTTGAAAATGAGGCACACCTTGAGAACCCCAAAACTGAGGTATCCAAAATTAGTAAGTGGACCTCTGCTAGACTCTCAGTCAGGATCAGAACAGAGGGGCTCCCACCTTGCTGTTCACAAGAAAAAAATTGCAAGGTGTCTGTGAGGTGATGACTTTCTCTTAGTATACACTGACAAAATCTGGGAGGAAGCATGGGAGAGCTTCATTTTGCCAGATAATAATATTCCAGTGTGCCAGTCAGTGCCAGGGAAGAAAGTTATTCTGTGTTAATAGACTAACCTCAGAAAGCCAACGAAGTATTCACCCACAGGGAGCATTCTGTTTTCTGAGCCATTGAAACAACCCAGTGTGATGATGCTCATATAAACTCCTTTCAACTCCAGATAGCACTAATGAGAGGTGATGAATTTATTTCTTACACAATGGAGTAAGAGCACTGAACCAGGAACTCCACACACCATTCCAAAAACAATGGATATTGCTGAACCTGTGAGATTCCCGTCTACCAAACAATTCACCACTACTCTGATTCCTATGCTATCAGAGCAATAGATATTTTGGCAAGGAATATTTCAATTTAGGATACACCTCCATGAAAATTTTTAGTTTAAGCTTCCATTAGGTTTTGCCTTGGTACCTGCTTCTTCCCTGATTTCACACATGATCTATGATCTGTGACTTCATTTAATTTGATCTGAAAGTTCATGCCTCACAGCGAAACTCAAATCCAGCAGAGGAAACACTCCACAATTGTTTTTTTGCTGGAGTGCATATAGAAACCTTACGACGTACAAAACACAATACTGGAAAACTCTCATTACTCTTCAGCTCAATACAAAACTCTCCAGTGGTACTCTTGCAATGAACTGTATATATATCAAGATGTGTCAATAACAGGGAAGCACACAGGCATCGCTGCTAACAGAAATAAGATGGACTTTCAGTTGAACATGCTACAGGAACTGTATCTACCTTTCCCTAAGTTTGAACTTGCACGGAATCAGTCGTGGTTGAAGCTCAGCACGAAATATAGCAGCTCCTCAGAAGGTCGATTTGTACTTCTCAAACTGGTTTATCAAGCCTCAACAACACGCAGCTACTCTCCTACTCTAATCAAAAGCCTCACTTATCTCACTTCCTTGAGAAGTACCTTGCTCCCTTCATTATTCATGTCACACTCATGCCAACCTGTAATTTCTTCCTAACAAAGCTCACGCTTATGTCTTAATTCACAAATTTAATTTAATGAACAAACGAAACTAGAGCCCAAGCCCTGCCCAGAATATATCATGTTATTCTGATACCACACTGCTAATGCTGGCAGTGGGTTCCCTGACCAGGAGAGAACTGGCCAAATTGTCACCGAATGTGTCACCCAGTATCACATCAGGGGGCTGACATGGCTTCAGAATCACATATCCTAACAGCCAGGTCAGAAGGGGGAAATCTCCTTGCTGGGCAATTTCACTAGCCACACGTGTTTTGTTTCTCTCAGACTGAAAATGGCAAAAAACTCTTAGTGATCCCATCTAATCTGATGCGATGCACTCAGAATGACACAACTGCCATCTCGCCTGGAATTGATCAAAAAAACATTCTTTTTTTGCACGAAAGCTCCATATGCTCGAGTGCCTCTTTCAAAACCACAGTATCTAGCCTTTGTTGGCTGGCCACTGCTCCCGCCTACCTCTGAACAACATATCCTGGAGGGAAAAAACCCACCAAACTTCAGGAGTTTTTTTTGTCTGAGCTCACTCTAGCATTGTCTTCTTGCCAGCTCCCTGCATTCTTTTTCCTACTGAGTTTGTCTAATCTTTTTGATGAGTACTCAAGTTGTAGCTCCTCTCTTCGAGTTCAGCAAGATGTGACCTACAACCCAGAACTGCTGCTCTGCTATAGAATATTGTTCTCTGCTACCCACCCATTCTGTTGTCCTTCACCTGTGGGGCAGGTATGCACAAAACAGGACTCCTGTACTCTTCAGCAGTAGCTGAGCACCAGGGCACTGCTTCTGACAGAAAGGCTTTCTCTGCAGGATTCCCTGTAAAATGGATCTTTCCAATGAACGTACTGCCTGTGTAATGATTTCAGTAACAAAATCACAGACATCAGTAGCGAGGGACAAACTTCCAGACACTTTTCTTACCTTTTCCCTAAATTTCTGTGTCTATTTGTGCTTTGGAATGAATAAAACCAATACTCCTTATAGCCATTTGGGCAGTTGACAAACATTGCTGGCAGAATTTGGGAATCTGTTTTTCTACAGCTTCGTTGTTCTAGAATGGCTGATTTTATATCTGTATGTCTGTCTCTACACACACAGACATAAAGCAAAACCCTGAGCAAAGTGACAAAATCATTACGCTCAACTGCAAATTGGCCATTAAAGGCATTCCCATATATTGCTGCCATCAATCACCAAAACTTATGGGTTTAGCTTCCTTCCATTTGTCTAGTTGAAGCTGTAAAACATATTCTGTCTATGGGACAGGCTACTAAAGATTAACTCCTTTATTCTTGATAAGAAATAAAACTTCTGGCATTTTCTGTGGTTAGAATTTGCAAAAGCAAGAAGCCCGATTTCCCCACTATTCTCATTTCTCTGTTCTTGTTCTTTTGAAAGCCTAATTATGCAATATCACTGATCCAACGTAAATCTCTCTGGTTTCTGTAGTGACCAAAATTACTTGGCAATGAAAACTCTGTTGGGCAAAATCAGGTCTTAGTTCAATGCCAACATTACTGCAATTGGCATTTCTGGGTAGCTAATTAGGCAAGGGGCTCGGGAGCCAGGTTTGCCTTCTCTCTTACTATAGCCAGAACTGATGGGAACAAACTGATAAGAGTAGGTTATGTTCCACAATATCCAGGATCATACCTGGCTCTGCAGAGTCTAGTTTTAAAGAAGAAAAGGAGGCATATGACATTTCTAAACTAACTATAAATGCAAGAGGTAAAAAATGATGAGGAGTTTGGCCAAGAATATGCTGCACTATTACACAGCGGATCACATTTTCAACTTCCTACGGCTCAGGCCAGAAAAAGATACTTGGGAAGGTGACGCTCTGGATGTGCCAGAAGCTCCAGCTTCCAATAGCTATTTTTAACTGCAGGAATTTAATTAGAAAGGATGGCTGCACACAGTTGGTCTTCCTTCCTCTCCATCCTTTGTGCAACTCAGATATCCCAGAGTGCTATGCACCTTTACAACTGGCACTGTCTTGTGTGCACGCATTGGCAGCCCAATATCTGCTCTGAACACAGGTGAGCTACATAACAGGACTGAACATCTTCCTGGTGGAGACCCTGTGCTGGCTTCATCATAAAGACAGGGAGTGGAGAGCAAATCTAGAAAAGGAATGCAGCACGTTCTGCTGCAACAGCTTTGACTTGCATTGCAAGCCATAGTTAGCCCAACGGAAGCAATGAAAGGGAAATTTCCTACTCTGATCTCAACCTGTATAAATTACACCATTATTTTATTTACTAAAGCATCCCAGAAATGAGATGGCACAAGGATAGCTCAAGATAGTTCTGAATTCAGCTTCCCTAGACTTGATCAGAATGTAATCTCAAGCCCAGATGTTGGATGCTGTATCCTTCATGTATTCTGGTCCCCAAACAAAACAATTGAGTTGGTGCATCAATGCTGCCAGGGTCCCTACTTTTTTCTGTCCAGACTAATCAAGTGGGTTTAGGTTCCAAACTGAAATATTACTGAAAGTAGTGGAGCCAAAGCACCTGTCCTCGTAGCACATTTCCACAAACCCCTTACAGTCTCTTCAAGAAGCATGCACTGCAAAACATCTCTGCCCTGCTACGTACTTTCTCATTTACATGGACATCTACAGTGATGTCCAGTTCTAAAAATGAGAAAGCTCATACCCTGACAACATTTTTCGTCCTGTCCTAATTCTTTTTGAGGAGAAGCATAGAGAATAAATTAGTTTTACCAAGGAAAGCAGGTTCACTTGCCAATGACAAGTCAGTCCCTGTGTGCTTTTGCTCCCCGTCTACAAAACAGCGGCAAGAATAGTACTTTACCTTGTGCTGCGGGAACAGAAGTAGTAAATAATGTAAGGTGCTTAGCAATTTTACGTATACATGTATATGGAACAAAGCTGTTGGACGCAATGGGACAAAATGTCATGACCTAATACTGATGGTGTGTAGCAAAACCAAGCATTTCTTGGTATCATTAAAGTAAGTAAGTCAGAAATCGAGTTTTACTGTGAGGTTTTTGTTGCCTGGCACTCTGCCACCTTAGAAGGGGCTTAGGAAACTAAATATTGGTTTTAATCTTCTTTTTATGCTACATCTTCATTAAGTACCTCCTTGTAATTTAATGCAATTTGTGGCAAATGCTAATACTGCTTTGGGCCCACTTCTCCTTGTCAGCTGTATCTCTGTTAAATTATGCATTTCCATCTGTAAAGAAACTGTAAAGGACTGTAGGCTCTCTTGCACTTAAGAGTCAGGAATGGAGAGGGCTTTAATTAGATGCTCTGTGGTTGAGAAAAGGACTAGAGCAAAGCCTGGGTGGTCTGTGGAATCTTCCACTGGAAAACAAGGCTGCAAATTGTTCTGAAAAAGCCTGCTTCTGTTTGCTCATTTTGTTTAGATTGTTTGTTCTTACAGATTAAAATAGACAGTTACTAGGCAGATAAGCAGTGTTTCCTTCCATGACAATGTTGTCTAGAAGTTAAGAGAGTAGCATGGGGCAATATACGCCTGTGCTTCACTTTTAACTACATCACCCCAACTCCCTGTGTAATTTGGAACAGGTCATTTTTAGCTAGTGCTTCAGAGTGCCTAATTGCTAACATTTTTGTTCCATTTTTCCTATTTGTAAAATGGGGATAATATTGCTTTCTGCTCTCAAAGGGGAAAGAGGGTGCATCCAGTTTACTGCACCTTTTCTCAGCTGACTGCCAATACAGAGGGATGCAACTCTTGCAACTCCTCTCGTCGCTGAATACCTGTACACCCTTAGGCCACCAACCAAGCCTTCAAAAACTGAAGTGTCTTTAGGAGGCCTGAATCAGAAGCAAAAACTTGTGATGAGCCAAGCAATTCCCATCTACACTTAACTGTGAGTCAACTCAAATGAAGTGATTTCAGTCATGTGCCCTTTCACAGTTCAGCTGAACTTCAGAAAATAATAGATGCAGCTTTAAATAGATTTACAGTGCACATTGCTGATTGGAGTGTCTGGCAGATTAACTTATTCCTCATGGTTTTTCTGTTCCAAATTCAATGGATTCCATATTTGTAAAAGAGGGAATGCCGAGGCCAAGTCAGAAAGTGGGCTATGACTGGAACTAAACTTATTTATTAACCTATTTTGGTTGCATGTTAAAGAAAGGAAGCTATTATGCTGTTGGTTTGTGGGATGTTAATGAGAGCTCTGGGCATAATTACTCTGCGTTGGTGCATGAATAAACCCCACTGATAGATAAGCTTTTCGCCCGATAGTAACTTTTTCTCTTTCTTTGAAAAAGAAAGGGAAGATGAGAAAAGAAGAAGAAGAAGAGGAAGAAGAAAGAAGAAGAAGAAGAAGAAGAAGAAGAAGAAGAAGAAGAAGAAGAAGAAGAAAGAAGGGAAAAGAAAAGGAAAAGGAAAAGGAAAAGGAAAAGGAAAAGGAAAAGGAAAAGGAAAAAAGGAAAAAGGGAAAGAGAAAAAGAGAAAAAGAGAAAAAGGGAAAAAGAGAAAAAGAGAAAAAAAGAAAAAGAAAAAAAGAAAGAAGACCTTGGCCTTTGTGGTTACTTTACTCCTTGCTACATCCTTGGGTAGGAAAAGGTTAAATACTCAACAACATTTTTCTCTTCTTAGCAAGTTAGAGAACTGTACATCAGACACATTGTCTGCCAAATGCTTCATTTACTACCAGCTGCATTTTTACTTTGTTGAGAGATAGCTGAAATAAAATCACTGTTCTTTGTGCAAACGGCATGCTAAATAATGTACGGCTACAAGATTATTAAATAGCAAAGGCATTTGATAATATTAGAGTCAACCACAAGTCCCACTTCTGCTGATGCACAGAATTTTGAGTAATTAGTCATTGCACAGAGTGTTGTATTTATATCCCCTTGAGCCTCAGACGTTAGGCCACAAAGTCAGGAGACAAAGAATTGCTGTTATTAGGAGGACTGTTTCGGATTTATTTATATTCTAAGGCTTTATTTCAGTGTCCACTTCACTCCTCTGGCTCAGGCTTCCTCCAAACCAGAAGATACAGCTAAGTCAGACAATTTTAGTGTAAACCATATTTTTACAGACAAGACCTCTCAACTTCAAGCAGAACTTCAATGAGTTTGCAAAGCCCCCAAAGATGCACAACTGGCCTGAGGTTATATGACAAGCCTGGGAAAAAGGCCTCCCAGGTTCTGTTTTGATCTCTAACAGACTTCTTATGGTTTATATGCAATACATTAATAGCAGCTCCAATTTATGGATAGATAAATTGGGATACAAAGAAGACATGTAACTCTCCCCAGGATTTACAGCAAGTCTTTTGCAGAGCCATGGAACTCTTACTCAGTCCTTTGTTCTAATTGCTAAACCACACTGCCTTCTTTAGACCACAACTACTGCCCAGGCCTGAATATTGTGACGTATCTAAAATTATATAGCTATACACTTATATATATATGAGGCTTTATTAAAATAAAGATTGTATAACATCTTCAGAGTTAAATACAAAGCTGAGCAGTGAGCACTCTACTGCTTTAAGACAGCGTTTTTAATTCTGTCCTGTAGTAAAAGAGCCAGATCTAATATATTGTAATAAGAAATCAGAGGAAAACTTCATAGGATTTGAACACAAAACATTTGATGACAAATTCATATTGCAGCAATGAGCCTTCATCTTGAAAAACTGACATAAAAAATAGTGGTAACACTTATGATTATGACAAAGAGTATGTATCATCCGTCTCTGAGAATGTTGTACAGAGAAGGACTATGTCGAATAAATCATACCCGTGTCAAATTTCAGGCATAACTGCGTAGACTAAATTTTGAATTTTACCATGTCTCATAAATGAGTTTCCTGTTTATAAGCATGGTACCTCAACCTGTGATCTCCTTAGCTTCTTCAGCAAGTTGTGTACTCTCTGTATCTGAAAAGCAGCCAGACAGGAAAAATGCTGGTAATGTAAGAAATTATATGGGAAATTTAATGGTTTGGCTTAGAAATACTGTGAAGTTGAACATTCTGGCCTCTCCATGAGATTTAAAAGCGAGATCATGGACTTGCTGTCATTACTAAGGGGCACCATTATGAAAAGTGATTCCAAATTTTCATCTAAATATTATGTGCCCAAGTGTTTTCATTTGCCTTCGCAGAGACTAGATCCATGCCTAAGCCAGATATGCAAATGCCTGGTCTACTGAATGTGAGTGTGCTAATGCAGGACTTTTGTGCATAAAACAATGGCATGTGTAAACCTAGAGTCAAGTAGAAGCTGATGAAGAGATCCTAAGCAGACCAACCATACTATTTACTTAAAAGACCAGATGGGATGGAAATTATAAAGTCACCCTAACTGATGCAAGCATGTGTGGATGTTATTCAGCATCTTGATCCAAACTGGGGTATGGAGCAAACCAGAGGTTACAAAACTAACCCTAGAGTACTTTTCCTTCCCCAGAGTGACCTCCGTGCTGCAATCTAGAAATGAGGAGGTGGCAGCGGGACAGCTCTGTCTTGCTTAGTCAGAGAGCATTGCATTTTCCACTGATGCTCCCGCATAGGAGGGACTCTGCCTGTGTCAACCCTTTGATTTGAAGCATGTCCTGTCTAGTGACAGGACACCCCAGCTTCAGCTGCAAGGAGCAACCACAGTAAAAGGCAAAGCCCCAACCAAGCTGCAGGGTGCAGCCTTAGCGAGCAGACACGTAGCCTGCAGTAGCCACTGATCACTGGACTGCCCCACCTCCAGAGGAGGCCTGGCCCGGACAGTCCTCTAAAGCCCAGACCCCAAGAAACCTGGAGCTCCAGGCAACCTGGCTGCCACCACAAAGCCCACCTGCACACGCCAAGCCCTCAGCAGGCCTCTGGCAGTACCTCAGGGGCTCAACTTGGTCTCCAGCTGACACTTGAAGCGCTCGGCTCTGTAAGATCCCATAGTGCATTTTTGCAAAATGGAAGGGAACTAATCTCACTGCTGGCCAAATTCCAGCTTTGAGTAATTACATTCTTCTGACAAATTTTCCTTGGCAGTTTCAATGGAATATAATTAGTAAATGTAAATAGATGTAAATAGTGCTGTAAATTACACTTTGCGTGATTGTCAGAAGTGGAGGGGGAGAGCGAGGGTGAAGGGGCAAAAGAAGCAGAGCTTCGCTCTCCAGTATGGACAATGCTGTGGCCTTCCCTGTCATCAGACTGCGTATGCCTCCAACAGGACAGCACGTCCAGGGCTACTGCAGCAATAAGTGCCACGACCTGAGATCATCCTGTGGTTCATCACACAGATCATCCGCTTCACCTCAAGCACAATTTTGACCTGGCTGTGTTCGGTCATGTCCCACAGCTGCGTTTGCAAGCAGCTGCTGTCTTCCACCTCAGCTGTGCTTCTGCTTCAGCAGCGGGCAAACTGCTTCATGCACACACACAACTGCAAAATGTGTGTATTTGATATTATCGTTTTATATTAAATTCTTATCAAACCTATGAATGGTTTGTGAAACCTTCTGCTACCAACTGAAGAAGTGTCATATAAATGGAATTATGTAATTATCCCTCACAGCTATTTTAATGCAGCTTCATGTACTAGTTCCATCTGAAGTGGAAATAGCTCCTTCTAAAAATACAATAAATGCACATATTTAACTTCACATAGTTAAGTAGACTTAAAAGCAACTATTTAAAGTAATGAAAATAGATTATAATTCTTATATTATATACATATTAGTACTTTTTAATGTGTTACTTCCTTCAAATACAAACTGATACGGCTAGTGGGCTCAATCAGTATTTATTTCTTGCATACTGAAAATCAGAGGATGATTTTTCAATGTTCTACTTATTTTTATTTCTATTCAAAATTTTCATATAGAAAATATCTAGCAGAAACTAGTAAAATGAAGGGAAAGTTTGTTTTCCTAAGAAAAGCTTGTTGCACTATTTAGCTGTAACAGGAGAAACAGATGTTTCAGCTTTACAATGCCATGTCTTGCAAAACTTCCTTCTAAATGACTATCCGTGCTCTACATGTTTTGGACTGTGTATGGAGAGCTCTGCTAACAGTCATGAGAAGCATTGCATACATTAGTAAAGCCCACATTAAGATAATTAGTGCTAAAAAAAAATAATCAACAAGCCTTATTTTTTCCCTTTATAGTATTGATTTAGTGTGGGTGAAAAATGCCAGATTTTCAGTCTTGAAGAATCATGTTCCACCACAGAGCGGGAGATCGAGCCAGCTTTTCCCAGTGTTCTGCCAATAAACTCTTAGATTAACTATCTCAAGGGCTAGGAGGAAGAGCCAGGCTCTGCAGTCTATCAACCCTTAGTCTCTCTGATGAACCCATGAACATGAAGAACGGGGAGCACACTACTTAGGACAAGGAACTCATAATCTTTCTGGCTGTACCTACCTGAGTAATTTCTTGTTAAAAATTTTCAAAATTGCTGTGGACAACAGAAATGACCAGGAAGCAGCAGTGAAGCTGCGCTGCTGCAGAGAGGACTCTGGGCAGTGGAAGCAGCTATGGGAAAATTTCTACAGTGGAGGAGGCCTTTGAAGCTCATGTATACCTTCTAAATGGCAAACTCTGTTTTAATACAGACTGCTTTCATGAGGGCTCTGTAACCTATTGCTAATCCTATGATAGGTTACACACACCACACACCACTTAACTCTTTGTCTGGCAGTAACTTAACCTCTTGCAAATCCAAACAATGTCAATACGGATACAGGCACATAACCACATGTGATTGGATTATGGCATCTTAAAGAATTACTGCCTGGTCCCTCAAGAGGCTGAAGTTAGGGCAGTTTAAGGGTGCAACTTCTGTTTAGTACTAAATGGCATGCTAAGAGCATGCATGTGAACAGCTCTGCACACTCTGTGGATAGGTGGCTAAGCCACCTTACAGCTTGAGCTTATTTCCCTGGTAAGGTTCCACTGCAGTCATGCCTCTGAAAAGAATGACATGCCCTAGTAGAATGTTTAGTATTTATTTTAATAATAGAGCTACCCAGGTTAGTTGAGGATGACATTATTTTGCTTAGTGTTTGGAAGGGTTGCTTTAAAACCACTTGCTTTCGGGCAAAGTGATAATCATTCTAAGCACTGTGAGACTTTTATAATCCATGGCCAACACATCTTTTTTTCATTCAGTCTGCAAGAGTAAACCAAGCACAGCTGTTTTACTGAAAACAACCCACTGGTATTTAAGCAGATTAACAAAATTAACTGTGAAAATCCTATGCAATGTGAAAGCCAATAACCTGTTGGCCACAAGGAGGCAGGGCAAGGATTCAGTAAACTCGGAGAAATTGCTTTTATTAAAAAAAAAAAAAAGTGTTAAATTAGTTCAGTCATGAAACTCTGAACTGTTAGGCAAGATAAAAAGCAGTTTTCAGCCAGTGTGTGGTTTCAGTATTGCTGTTTTATTCCAAGAGCAGCAAATATCTTAAGATACCAAACAATAGCTGATCTGGCAGCAATTTTCTACTTCTTTTGAAGAAGAACACACATGTTTCTTCTTCATCACTTCTGTGTGATGTAGAGAAAAACTCTAACACTAAGATTTCATTGCAATAGTGGATTTACCAACTCAGAACAACAAGCCGTACTGCCAAGTTCACAAGGTGTTGCTCCCAAGCTAATAAACTTTGCTTCTAGACAGCTTTGGGAGCTCTGCCTTCCACTCCCTTGGCACTTCTAATTCTGGGCTAAAAGCAGGGCAAGGCGGTTTCATGTCTGTAGTTTGCTACAAAGAACCTTATGCACAGTACTGTACAGTGATGTCTCCCTCAACCAGAACTTTAGGACATTCCAAAATCAGCACTAACTCGATGTCAAACTTCTAAATGACAAGAGGACAAAAGAGGGAAATAAAGCCAAAGTATCTCTGTTTCAGAGTTAAATTGAAAAGGATTAAATTTAACAGTGAAACAAAGCCTTCCACAGTATCAGTCCTAATCTATGAGTGATCTTCTGGTTTAGATGATGTGACTTTACTCCTAGCTCTGCCACTGTGTGCTACTGAGCTAGGTAATTTCAGTCTCCTGTGCCTCTGTTTCCTCATCCTTTAAGCAGTTGCTTTCCTTCTTTGTGAAGCAGTATGAGGTCCATGGATAAAAAACATGCTACAAGAACTAGTTATTATTAATGCAATTCAGACATGGAATGCACCAGATGGTAAAATCTCCAGGATTTTAATGAACTATTGTAACAGAACATATGTAATATGACGTTATTATAACAGGCATTTAAATGTATAGTTAGTACATACAACGTGACCTGCTCTGCTCTCAGTAACTCCACTGGAATGATTTTGGATTTATGTCAGATAATACTAGGAACAAAAAATAGCCCCATATGTGCAATGTGGCAAGGTTTTCATAGCAATGCTATCTTAACTATTGC
The DNA here is from genome assembly GCA_013398125.1 of Aegotheles bennettii. Lineage (NCBI taxonomy): Eukaryota > Metazoa > Chordata > Aves > Caprimulgiformes > Aegothelidae > Aegotheles > Aegotheles bennettii. Next base: position 249,423 of record VZRW01007143.1, on the reverse strand, counting down.
TTGTCCTGTTTTTATTTTTTTGTTGGGGGTATTGTATTTAGTGGTTTGTTAGAATATGCTTTCTGCATTTAATTCTGAGCCAGAAGTAAAAAACATACCCTCATGTCAAGGACTAAAATGCTTCTGACCAAGCATCCCTTATCTATAATCATAAAATAGTCATCATGAAGAAGAACTTTTTGGGTTTTTTCCCACTATATTCTGTAAAAAATATGTCTTTGATTGTCTTATGCTAGAGTTGGTAAGCAATTTGTGCTTGTATCAGAAGAGTCAAATATTCAACTTCAGACTATGAGGGCTGTAGTATCTCCTTTCCCCCACAGCATTTGAGTTCTGGACAAGATGAATTATATCACTGGGCAAATGTGAGAAAACAAGACTGTAGCTCAAGCCACTGGCATCACACACTACAGTCAGAGACAGGTACTGACTTCAGTAAAGGAGGAACATGAAGATACTATCAGTATGTATAATAATTCTAGCACATCTACAATACAGACTATAAAACTCAAGTGAACTGACATTTAATATATGAGAGGCTGGAAGCAAGATATCAATTTCACATCATAAATTAGCCTTTGTGCTAGTGCCCAAAGATTTGGCTGATTACTCATTGCTTTCCCTTAGTGCTTAAGCAGTCTTTTCCAAAGCAAGACAGTTAAACCACAAAAACGTACCGTAGTGTCCACAGCCCTGACCTTCCCAGCAGGAACGTGCTTTGGAATGGGTTCTTCTACTGATATCATCATGCAGCCTTCTGCTCCAAGAGTAACTATTACGAGCTTACACCCTCTTTCTAACAGCACGCGTCCCACCTTTTCAGCATCTTCAAGGTTGCCAACTGGGATGCCCGTTAAAATTTCTGCCTGGAAAATAACCCACGCAAATTAAAATCATAATCTGACAGCATTATTTTTTGGACAACAGTTGCATTTGAAAACAGTATTTAATATCTTTTTAAAATGTGCATTATAGGATGATCGTGAAACCACTTCCTACGCTGATATTCAGCTACGTCTTGTTCCTCGTTTGAAATCAGCGTGTGTTTCAGGCATAGCAGCCTAGGCAGAGACACAAGAGGCATGGGTTCTGTTCCAGCTTCTACGACTTGCCTGGCATGCAACCCTTAGTAAAATCACATTTCTCCCACATGCCTCAGTTTCTTCATCTGTGAAATGGACACAATGACACAACCTTGGCAAAAGGATTTTGTGGTCTAATGTGAAAAATGCTACATGGCAACTTGGTCCCTATTATTGGGGGATATTTATTAGTAAGTCAGAAACTTTTAAAATTACTGTTTAAATTTTCAGTGTACAGCTAGAGGGGAGTCACAAGGGAAAATCTCTTCAAGGAAAAAAATAATTGCTCAACTTTGACCACTCTGTTTACTTTAATATATATTTTTAGATAGCAATACCTAAAAGTTATCTGAAGCCCTCCTTGGGCAAAGGCTATTACAAGGTTATTATGTATTTGTGTTATGGCCGTGTCCATAGACCTCTGTCAAGACTGAGACTCTTATGTGTTGGCTATGTACAAACATAGATAAACTTGCTTCTAACAGATGGTGACCTTAAGTCAACTTCTCCCAGTTGGCTCTTAAAATTAATCTCTTCTAGTTCCACCCAATGAAGAGCAAAATTTCCCAAAAATCTGCAATGAAGACTCCAGAATCAAGCACCCTTTTTGCCACTTCATATAATTTCTTGATGGCATAGCACTGTCAAATGTCACATACTTTTTCTTTCGGCAGGGAAGAGAACAAGAATGAAAGAGGGAGAAAGAGAAGAGAACATACATACAGTGTGTTTTATCTGAGACAGTCTAGCAGGCAGTACTCCTGCATAATACAATATGCCTTCAATTGTAAGTAAACAGACATATTATATTTTGCTGTCTTTACTAAATCTTGTCCTGCTTGCCTCAGAAGAGAGAAGTCCTGCTTTATCTTGCACTAGAAGCTTACTGCTGGATCCTGAAAAATGCAGTCTGAAGAATTTTCAGATAACCACCTAGTAACTGGGCATGGCTTCCTCCCTCTTACGGATTATTTTTTGGAATCTATTTGCCAGCTACAATTCCTGAACTCTGCTGCACGGGCAGCTCAGCTTCTTGGGAAACAGCTGCTGCAACATTTCAAACTACCTTCCTCTGCATTACTGAAACCTGAATTCAGTGCACATACTTCTTTATAGAACGGACTGTAAACTATAGTGATTAAGTAACTGCTCCAGGAAGCACAGGCCAGGCCTGTAGTACAGAGAGGGAGGGCAGCAGCTGGGGAGAGGAACTACTACAGCCATCCCAAAGCAAACCGCCCCCAGCCATGAGTCAGTGCCCGCTGCTCCCCGCTGTCATTTCCTGTGTCTCAGCCTGGCCCAAGGGAGAGAAGCCACCCTTAGGCTCTGAAGGGCCAGATCATGCCAACACGCTCCCCAGAGTTTATAATATCATTAGCAGAGTACTCACTGGTTTTAATTTTCAAACTTACAGGACCAAGTTCTGCAGTCCCTGCTTAAACAAACACAGAAATGATTCCAGGCATTGATCTGATCGCTACAGGGCAGAATCTGATGTGGCAGGCCTTGGTGGGTACACTTCTGCACTGCAGGGGCGAGGTGTGGTTAACACACACATGCACACACACACACACACACTTTAAAACTGATTTTTTTAACCACACTGATGCCAGACAAGAATATAGTAAGCTTTAAATTATAAGAAGGCAACTAAACCTATTCAATTTTCCCTTTGGCATGTCACCACGCTGCTCAGACTTCTCTTGCAGTACAAACTATTCAAGCAAATTAAACCTTTTCCAGATTTTAAAAGGTTATAAAAGTATTTTCAAATAAGAAAATTTGTTTCATAAAGTATCTCACAAAACTTTTTGAACATATTTTCTAGCAAGGAGTCAGTACACCAATAATGGCTTTGGATCAATAATAAATAGCAATATTTTATATATATATATATTCTAGTCTAATATTCAAGCATCTGAAACATTTGTGTCTCTTGATGAACTTTAAGATCTCTGGAGCAGGAGCTATGCATTCCTGTATTCAGAACACCTAGCACATCATGTTACAAGAATAAAAATTCATTCATACAAATCCTTGAATGAAAGGGGCTAACTGAGTTTCCAATGTACTTCATGATGGGCAGTAATTTCAAACATTCTACCTATGTTGCAAAGTCTCCAGGACAAAAGTGGATTTGGTTTTGTTAGAGAAACAGTAAATCTAATTTGGGTTTATTTACCTGGTATTTACACTTCTGCAGGATTATGAGCAAGGTAAATGAAGTACTTAAATATATTCTTCCCAATGAAATGCACATGCTGCATGCTTAGCATTCACATTAGACCCCTCTTTGTGATTGCTGTGTCCCAAGTCAACAGGATTTTTTGCTCAGGTAATGAAAGGATTGTTCCGGGACTGATATGTGAAAGGTCTTTCAGAAATCTTTCTTTTCATCTTTACACTGCTTATATACCAATAAACAAAATTATTTTGAACTGACAGAGTCTGTATAAAAGTAGATCTTCAACTGCTTGAAACCACTATCATCTAACTCATCTACAGAAGGATGGTAAAACTAAAAAACACTGGAACAAGCTGGAAGAACCATAAAAGCAGCAGAAGCCAGACAGATTCTGTGCCAATAATTAGAGATTGCGGTAAATGTCAACTGATGTTAAATACTGTGGTAAGTTTTTAAGTTCCTCCCTTCAGTAGAATCTTATTTTAAAAACAAACTGTGGTACAATTGAAGGAAATAACTAATGGTTATGTAAAGAAAAAAATTAAATAACAATACTAAAAGCCCAATGTGGAAATTTGCCATAGTACTGTAGAAAAGAGTGTAAAATTAAGAATTTTATTTTTCTGCAGCTAGTTTCATAAAACTCCTCAGTTAAATGGACCTATTAAAACAAGAGGACATTTCACAAAACGGCTGTCAGAATAAACCTATGATGGATATGATATAATTAATCTACACAGAATTTTCCTAATTTTATTTACAAAAGTGGAAGAGAAATTTAACTGAAGCTTTTAATTTAACTGATATGAAGGTTCCCAGCCATAATCCTCACTAATCTTAGTTAACTCTCCATGTCTCTTTAGACTGTGGAGTCTAGTCACAGTAAGCTGACACAAACCAGCACTGTTACAGAAAAAAAAAAGCTCCTGTTTTTTTCCCTTGTCCATGTGGCCCATTCTCTTGTGTCAGCACAGCCATTGGTGTGGCCAGGAAACAAATCATATTGCAAGGCAGATCTGTGTTAAAATGAACACAACCCCCAATCCCACACCACCCCCAAAAGCCAACCCAAAACAACTAACTTCTTTCAACAGTACTAGTTTACCCTGTCTAAAAGTCAGAACAAAGCTATGATATGAACCTTTGACAAGCGTTCCCAGCTGTGGTGCATTTTGGGCAGCCTATGGCTTACACAGCCACTTCCAGGGAGATGTTCTGGATCCTCTCCTTGGCATCTGCAAGACCAAATCTGCAGCATGGTATCTAGTTATGGGATCTCTGGCACAAGTAAGACACTGACTTACTAGAGCACACTACAATGGAAGGCCATCAAGACAGCCAGGGGGCCAGAGACCAGGACATACAAGAAGAGGCTGGGAGAAGCCTCAAGAACACAAGGCTAAGGGGAGATCTAATTGCTGTCTACAGCAATGTAATGGGTAGGTGTAGAGAAGATGGAGACAGACTCTTCTTGAAGGTGCACAGGAATAGGGCTAGAAACAACAGGAACAAGCTGGAACATGGGAAATTCCAGTATTAGGACAAGATTTTTCACCACAAGGGTGATGAAGCAGTGGAGCAAGTGCCCAGAAGTCATGCAGTCTCCATCCTCAGAGATTCAAAACTTAACTGGACAAAGCCATGAGCAATCTGATCTAAACTGGCCATGCTTTGCCAGGGCTTTGGACTAGAGACCGCCAGAGGTTTATTCCCAACTTCTATGATATCTATGATCCTCCGCAAATATAAACTAGTGAAATAACAAGAAGTTTTAATTCTTTGGGGAGCAGTCCATCATTTGGACTGCTTTTTGCGCACCCAGCACAATAATAACTTTTCAAATGTTGCCAGGTATTGCTGGAACAAAAATACTAACAATAGGGAAACTGTGCCAGTTTTAAGGCTAACCCATTTAAAACTACATATGATAATTTAAAATATTTTTCATTTTAAATATTTAAACACAGTAAGCCAGTTGGCTACAAACTTGGCTTGTACCTTAGGAGACTTCTTTGAGAATGACAGAACAAAAACTCGATCTCATTAATTCTAACACATGTGAACAGTCTCAAAGAAGTAGTGAGACAGATTTAGTGTACAAGCAATTGCAAGACCAGGCCACTAGCCAAGCTAGTTCCAGTTGTTTCAAATTATAAAATTTTTACATACATACAGGCAGAAATACTTATCGCGTTAGAATAATTAAAAACTGATTGAAATGAATTGGCTTGAAGCTATTCCCTCCCCTCCCAAAAGTAACATCTCTCATTTTAGACTAAATATGGGGATTTTTATAGTTTCTAGCAACTGATAAAATGGGGTTTAGAACAAAGTTGGAATTAAAGTATATTGTGAATTGCTGGCAACTGCTGTGGAATGGAGCTGTAGTAGTTTTCCATTATTTAAAATAGAAAAGGCAAATTCAAGAGATGTTCAGAAATATTTTAATTCTAAAGGACCTATTTTTGTTTTAACTACTAGCAATATAAATTATTTTTCTTAAGAAAGACTACCTGTATTAACAGGCAGTTTCTTAAATGTCATAATTCAAGACTCCAGATACAGTTTTACAAATCTGATATACTACGTAGAAGTCAATACTGTGTCTTGTTTTTGGACAGAGTAACAAGAATTTCTGTTATTATTTCTTCCAAAAATGATCTAGCCTCTAGTAATAGACAATAACACTTGTTATTGTGAAATAGTATCTTAAACAGGATAGTATCTATTTTTCTGTATTATTTTTATACATCTTGCAGCTTTATTTAACAAAACTAGCAATTAACTTACATTTAGTTGTACTGCTTTCTACCATTGAAGTCCCAAAGTATTCTGTTCACATTTGATTAAATCTTTGCTAGGTCTTTCTTATTTAGATCAGAAGCTTGATACCCATTTTACATTAGGGAGAAAGCAGTTCCCACTTTTGTGTTCAAAATAGCTTGACAATCTGAATCATTTGCTGTAAATGTTTAGGAGTTCTCCTCCATATTCTTTGAATGGAGAAGCAGCTGTTCTTCAAAATGTTTAGGACCAAACTGAAATCGCTGATGTGCAATATATTTTGGTTCCTAACCTGCAGAGCTATGTAATTGCATGCACACACTAAATAAGAAAAACAACTCATGAACTGTATTGACATTGTGGTTGTGCCTGGAGCCATACTACAGCAAGGAATCACACAAATATGTGGGGAAAAAAATGGTAAGTATTGCAAAGAGCTCATGTTGTATAGGGTTGTCTCTTTTTCAACATTTATAGATGACTGAAAAGAACAACCATAGGTTTTCACTAAGATGACATTGGATACATTTATTTTTCATTAGAAGAATTAAGGGAACGGAGAACTAGCACATTCCTGCACAAACCTCAGGGATTAGGCTGTGCTGCATCTGGGAATTAACAAACTAGTCTCAACAAGTTTGATCTTTCTGGGAAAAGATAAAACTGAACTACAGGCTAAGCAAAGAAAGAACTGATAACCTTGCAAGATTTGTTCTGAGTTTTTTTTTCATGAACCACATAAAAAGAAAGTAATGTCAGACATAAAAAATTTATTATTGCAACAAGCAAGAGTGAAAAGAACAGCTTGTGAAGAGCATTCTAGACAAACCAATTGTAGATAATTCACTGATAGTATAATTTTGTTTGCTTCTCTCAAGCACATAAATCCATAAGAACAAGCTGTGCTGTTATACCAGATACTGCATGTGATTTCATTAAATCCTAAAGCATTTAAGGAAGGCTTGAGTATAAAGTGTGATGTTGAATTTGACACTCACATGTTTGAGACCTGACATCCCATGGCTGTCTGAAACTATAGCTGATATTTTTAAACTTTTATTTTGTGACAAAGGCATCGCAGATCAAGACTGCTGACCTTCATGCCAGTAAATAACAGAAGCTTCTGACTCAGTAATAATTCAGCTAATCACAAGGACTACCTCCTTTTTCTCATGTTTAACTCCACAGTGCATGAGATGTCTTAAGCTAAATGTCTAGCTTTCTGTTACACAGCTAATACAGTCTTCTGTTACAAATATATCATTCACATAATATCCACAAACCACAGGATTTTATCATTTAAAGGTATTTCTTGTTGAACAAGAAAGATAAGGACATTTTGGTAAAATTGTGTGATAAATACTTGTAAATTTAAATGACTAAGGAAGCCAAACCCAGCAATAAAAAATCAGTGTAAATTTAATCTTGTCTTAGGATATATGTTTGTGTTAAAAAGAATGTTTTAGAAGCAGTTGAACTTGATAATTCTAAAGAGTTCATCTTTAAACTCAAGATGATTAATTAACCATTTAAAAGAGTTTGTAAAGATAAAGCAGAAGCACACTTTTTTTTTTTTTCTGGTAGTACCTAAAAATCCCAAATAAAAAATAAAAGATCCCCAAAAGGTGTAAGGCTGGAACATAAATAGGATTTGGGCTAGAAGGAAGTTATTTGAGACTTAGAAATAGGAGGGGCAATGGAGCTGGAAGAAAACATCTCAGGAAGGCAGCTGTAAGCTTCACGTTCAATAAATTTGGCCATAGAGAATAATAATTTGAGAAATCCATAAAATAGAATAGCCATAGTGGCTCAGAGCAAAGGTCCATCTTATTCAATTGCTCTTTTCTGACTGTAACTGCTAGCAGATACTGACAGAAAATAAATAAATAAATAAATAAATAAATCTTTTCCCAGTGTATATTCTGGATCAAAGTCTTTAGGTACTCCGTAATTTAAGAACATGAAGGAAATGCAGATGCAGTTGGTTGAATGGATGAAGTTTAAAAGATCAGAATTATCTTTAAGATTTGTAGAATTAACTTATTGCTTTTTACTGCCATACAGAGATGTGACTGGTAACCTTTATTTGAGTATGTAAACATTTATCTCTATATCAAACTTCTCAAGTACATACATTACAAGGATCTGAAATGAAAGAAAGTCATGAAAGAAAACAGAAAACAGATGGCATATGAATATATAACAATTACTAAAAAAACAACTTTCAAACTTGTGACACAAGAAAAACAAATGCTTCATTTTTCCTCTTTTCTCAGCAAAAAACCAAGGAACAATGGCAATAGTTCATCCCTGAAAATCAATTCAATAGCAAATCAGGCACACAGAGGATGAAAACAAACATAATTGATTATTACAGTCATGCTAATATAATTGATTTAGTTGTAAAGTATGGAAAGGTTATTGTTAAAAGCAAAGGTATTTATGTGCCATTCTTGTTCTCAGAATATGCTGTAGGAATCCCACACTTGGATCTGTACTCTCATGATATGGCTGGCAGGAACTTCCATAGGTCTACCATTTCCATAAATTCAGAAGAGATAAGCCTCCTCAACAGTAGAAAGCATATTTCTGTGCCTGACTCTGCATACAGTGATCCCAGCTATCTTCCAATGGTAATCACTTTTTAAAAGAAAACAGCAGGAAAGAATGCAAACTGCACTCTCAGCTCTGCAGGAAAGGTAGATGAATGAGCAGGGATCTATTATAATTATACACCTGTATTTCTTGTTCTCCAAATAGAATTAATTTTCTTTCCTCCACGTGGTGGTAATAATAATACACTCTAGCTCTGGCAAGCTAAACTTCTCAAAGAATGTCTCTCAAGACTGTCCTCTAGCAATAAAGTATAACAAAGGGAAAACTTTAACGTGTGTTGCAAAGAGTAATGAGAGAAAAGTCAGGAACAGACAAGTAATGAAAAACAAAGTTTTGTTTCTAACATATGGGGAATAAGTTTTCACAGGGGGGAAAAATTAACTAGTGACATTATGGAAAACATGGAAACAACGAATGACATTCACTAAATTGGTGGGAGAGTATGGGTGTTCTCAGCCCAAAACGTGCACTGTTGCACCATTTAGCTGATGCAGGGGCATAGTCCAGGCATAAGTGCCTTTTGAAAGCATGAATAAAACAATATATGGGTGGGTGTCCTGCAAGTCCTCTGAATGAGAATAAATACTTTGCCATAGCATTCTTTTTATCACATATAATCTGATGTTCTGATGGCTGTTGGACAGTGACACAAACAGTACCACTGTCAGCTACACTGGAAACTCTGCCTTCCAGAGACCTGAGGAGCCGTGGCATCTTCTACCTTGCTATCTTTTGCTCTTAGCTATGCTTCTCTCTTAGTTCTTCCCTCTCCTTTCCACCCAAATGTATCACGTTCATTGCAGAAATCATGTTTGTTGGAGAGAACTTTAACTGTGATCAGGTCACGGCTTCTACCCACTACGTCGCTTCTTTCTCATTCCTGTTTATATAAAGAGAAGGTGAGGGGAAGGAACACTGCACATAATGCTAATAACAGGAAATTTAAATGAAGGCCTTATGAGACGAGCTTAATTTGTCTCTTGTGACAAAAATAATTTCCTTTGGGAGAAATAACACACTTGAATTAGAAAAGAGAGGGAAAAGAGAGGAAGAAAAGAAAAAAAAGGAAAACCATACAGTTGAAGGGCCAGAGAAACAGATTCACTGAAAACAGATCTGACAGGAAAAGGCACATGAAGCCACTATTTACCATCAAGTGCAGCATGCATGCATCACCTCCTGGCAAGTGAGTTTAAAACTGTCAGAACACCACGGCTAGTGCATTCCTGCTAATCATATCAAGGGACTGCAGAACAAGGACAAAGATCTATTTCAATATTTACCACTCAGTAATAACATTTTAAACATCCTGTGTGATGTATTCTAGGTGACCCTGCTCTGGCAGGGGGGTTGGACTAGATGATCTTTCGAGGTCCCTTCCAACCCCTAGGATTCTGTGATTCTGTGAAAAGTGTCCTTTTATGGATTTGTTTTACTCATCTACTTGTAAGGAAGCCTGGAGACAACTTTCTTGCTGCAAACAATTAATTTAATTTTGAGTGCAATCTAAAAGTATTCTAGAATACTCCTACTTGCCCATTAGGTCAGGGATCAAACTTATCACCTCCAAAATCTATGTAAGAGGAGCATGCCTCAGTTTTCCTGCTTCCTGTGCTGCATTTCTGAGAACAGAATCCCTCTGAAATTTTACTGTTTAAGACTCCTTCTTTAAAATGATATATGACAATTACCTCAGTTTCGTTGCAGCAGAAGATATCAGAATAGGTATAAAATTGTGGATCTAGGTCAGCAAGGGCTGGAGCTGGATTAAATAAAGTCTTTACTGAAAAAACAAACAAACAAAACAAAATAGTCTAAATCTCTAGTGTTTTTAGATTCGTATACCATCACCTGAAACACCATTGTGGTTAATTCACAGCCCCCAATGTTTATTATTAACACACAAATGGCTCTCAGTTTCTGTGTCCTCAGTTTACAGAACTACTAAAAAGTTTTTTTATTATATGAAAGTTCCTTTCTAATTCACATGCAGGCACCTATCATGATGGGAATATTACTGAAAAGCAACAGAAAAATAACTAAGAATTTATTTAAAAAAAAATAAGGAAAAAAAGCCTTAGGCAGTACATTTGACAGTTAAACAGTTAAACACTTTGACAGTTAAACATTTGTTTAACTGATTATGCTTCTTCCATGATTTTAATAAGTTTTGCAAGAACTGATTTAGTTCTAGAATTTTTTCAGTGTTGCTATCTGCATTCTGTACATGAAGAAACAGGGGCATGGAGTAATGAAGGGCATGTCCAGACAAGGAGTTAAATGAGCTTCTGAATGTGTTACCTAACTTGTTCAAACTGCCACATTATAAACTGTAGTGTAGACAAGGCACTGTGTATTTCTAATATGCTATCTGGCAGAGCTAGACCTAAACTTAACACGTGGTAGAATACGTTAGTTAACCTAACTTTAAACCATAGCCTAAGGCCCCGTGTAACAGCAGAAAAGGTTTGTCATGAGGACTGTGTAAGTGACTTACTCACTGTTAGCACAGGAAGTCTGCAGACTTGGTTTCTTATTTTGCCAATTTTATGATTAATACCTCTGTGTCTTAACCACAAGGCCATCATTTTTATACAAAGCACACTCTCTTACTTTAGAAATATTCCTTATAGTAAGTGATCAAATCTTCCAACTTGGATACCTAAATTTTCAGTCTTAAATGCATATTTAGACCCTAAGCACATAATATTCAGACACACTGAACTCTTCTGAATCCCAGCTGATGCCCTAAAAGAGAAAGATGCACAGAGATTTCTGAAATCTGAGTATTGAGAAGTTCAGAAGATGATGTTTTTGATTAACTCTCTGGAAGTTTTAGCCTTTGACTGTACAACATCATGCCTCTCCACCTGACTCGTTAGAAATAGTATTAAAGCAACAAAGACATTTACTCAGAAGTTAGAAAACACCAGGGTTAGGATTTTCAACAAAATCTTAATTTGGCTCCCTTGTATTATTATAATACAGTATGTATTATAATAAACTCTTTAATTATACGATCACATACCACTGAAAAACAGCATGTGATCACATAATTAAAGACTACAACATAATACATATGCAGCAAGGAGACAAATTAAGGTTACACAGGCAACCTTAACTCTTGCATTTCCTATTTTCTGAATTACAACCCTAATAAAGTTTTTATTAAACACAGATCTTCAAGGTATACTTTCCTAGGTAAAACAAACAGCACATACTGGAAAACAAATTCTGTCCTATGGTATCAGACCGACATATACATGGGTCAGGAGCAGCATTGGAAGTCTTCCAACTTGGTTTTTAAGTAATGCAGACTCATCATGAAAAGAGTAGAATACTTTGTTATTAGTTTGCTCCTGTATTTAACGTCTGCTGACTGAGGGGAGATAGAGGAACCTAAAGATTCTCTTTCGGGCTGTGAAGAAGAGCATGGCTTGTGAACAGGGTAATCTGCTTGGTTCCCCTGAGGAACATCAAATTATTTTCTGCCCAAATTCTTTCTCTCCCTTCACCAAGATCAATTTTCCTCACCTAGTTTCCATTCTTTAGGCTTTCTTGCACAGGCATTATTCAATAGCAACCTTCTTCACTCAACTTTCATCACATCATATCTCTTTACACCCCTTCTCCAATGCTTTTTCCCACTTAAAGTACTCACAGCCTACTCTACCTCCATATTCCAATCTCTACTCAACAAATCTTATTCTCTGTTCCAATTTCGTTCCACTTTCAGTTTCTCTCTTCCTCTGCCACCCCCAAAATCAAGCAAAACCCTCTTACACTTCCTTTGTCTGAAATCTACTCTGCCTCCCACCATTCCTGTCCAGCTTTGTCTCTTCTGTATTCAAATCAAGCAAGCTCCTGCTTCCTCCTCTGCACTTCCTGGGCCTACGAGGAACACTACAAAAGAAGTTGCCTAAGACCAGATTCAGGAATTACACTGAAAGTCATGCTGCCCATATCAAGAGCTGCCTGTGTGGACAGACTCTCAGGGGAAGCTAGCTGTGAAGCTCTAACAATTTCTCAAGTCTATGTGAAAGGTAGCTATCTTTCAAAGGCAGATATTACAAGAAAAATCAGGCAGATTTCCATACTGTTGTAAAGGCTTATCTTTAAAAGAAAACTCCCTTGCTATCAAGTCTTTGGTAGATTTTAAGGTAGCCAATATTCGTACTTTAAAATGGGGCAGGGTGGGAGGTGATTTTCTGTTGCTTGGTTTCTGCAGCCACTATGCTTTGGCAGAAATGTTACAAAGAATTTAACCACAGACAAATAGCTGTTACAAAAAATGGGAGTCCAAGATCAGAATGTAGAAACACCTGAAAAATAGACCCTTTACTTGCAAGTGATAAGCAGCCTTGATAACTAAGGCTGCTTCCAGCCCTAGTAATAATACATTTTCATTCTTCATTGCAATATTAATAGGCTGGACATTATTAGCCATCTTTTATAGAATCTGTCACTACAGAAACCTGAAAACTGATTTATAGACTTTGACATACAATAACATTTTGCACATCAATGAAATGGTCCCTCCTCTTGGAAGCAGCAACAGCTTCACAACATGTGGCCATTAAAAACTTAGAATTTGCCAGTCAAATTTCCACAATTTATACCCACTTCATATAATTCTTCCCTTCCCTTCCCTTCCCCTTCCCCTTCCCCAATTGTCACAAGATCTTTCACAATCATTGCCACAATGAGAGGGTGTCAGAACATGAGGTGTCCCTCTCTAGCTTGCAGATCCAGGTGAAGTTCACTGAACAGAAGCAAAGGGTTCTTGCCTGCGTCTCCACGTTCTTTCTCCATACTGTTTATTTCTTTCAGTAAAAATGAAAAAAAAA
>VZRW01007143.1:199605-235872 GCA_013398125.1 Aegotheles bennettii | reverse complement strand
CCCCTTGAAGCAGAGGTTTGAAGCATCTGGGTATGCATCTGTTTTAAACAAAAATAGTCTAGTGCACATCCTAACATGCTGCATTATACATGAGGGTATTGCAGTCTAGAAGAAGGGGAATTGCATTAACAATTTACAGTTGGCTAAGGATAGATTTTTACAGTGCTATAAACTCAGCTGTTTACTTAGATTTGACTGCACATGACATTTGAACATGTGTAGAATATTGCTTTAAAGCAGAAGCAACCCAAGCTTTGCTGGTGTGAGAGCTGCACAGTGACAGCAGACTGACAGCACAGAACTATAGCTGGCCCACAGCTAACTCCAGTGGGAGGTGTCCCTGCCCATGGCAGGGGGGTTGGAACTGGATGATTCTTAAGGTCCCTTCCAACTCAAACCATTCTCTGATTCTGTGAGTCTAACTACTATCTTTCCTCAATATATTGTGCTGTCTACAGTTGCTAAATGCTTGCATGTCTGTTCTGTGTATCAGGTTTGGGGTTTTTTTTAAATTGCCTTTAAAATTCCCATCTTTTCTTCTGTCATAGGCTGGCATCTTGCCGTATGAGGGTGACAATAGTATGAAGCATTTTACCAAAACTATGCATAGACTTAAAACTAGACAAAATAAGTCATGAATATTGACTCATGACTCAACTATAGTCCATTAACCACTAGACTGAGAATGCTTTTATCCATCTTCAAAAAACTTAATGAAAAAATATAGTAAGCTGTTTCCCCCGCCCCACACATACATTTTAAGCATTCCAGGTGCTACACAGTTTTCTGAAGTTTTTAATTTTTATTTAGATTTGCATGAACCCAGTTTTGACATTTCAAACAGAAGTCAAAATAATTTTTCCCCATGCACAATTTTGTTTATAGTTTATGACTATCACCACCACAGTTTCAGAGCCACCCCCTCCCAGCCTCACATCTAATGCAGTTGCTTAAATACATGAACATGATGCATAAAGTTCTGTTACATCTGATGTCTTCACTAGTGCGTGAACACTAGTGATCACAACAGGTGCACAACAGACCTCGGTGCAGAGGGAGGACTGAGGGAGTCCCGACATGCTATGATCACCAGAGCAAGCCTGGGCCCAGCTGCAAGGAATCAGTCAGTTCTGATCCCAGTTCCATCCCTGACCTGCTGCGTGACTGACTGTACTATGAGCTGTCCCCTTTCAGTCTTACCTTCCCGAGAGATGAGAACGTATTTTTAATCTCTTATAAATGCCTCGCTTGCATAATTCCTTACTTAGTGTTCAAATACAGTGGTAATTGTGCTTGAGCAACTGAAAGCATTTCAGGCACTTCAACAACAAAAACATCCTGTTGGTAGTGAAACCCCATCCTGTTCATGCAAAATGCCTGCTTTTATCTATGTATATGCTATACTGAAGGAACAATGGTCTACATTTAAAAGCACAGCCCAGTAACAACTTACCAATAATTTCACAGATCATGACTACCTATTCAGTGGCAGCATGCCAAGTCTCACACTAAGAATTTTGGTTAAGAAGAAAAAGCATTTTTTTTTTTTACTTTAAGGATGTTAACGTCTATATAGAAAACCAGCACCATAGCCACTGCTATCTGGGAGAACAAGGGCAGAAATCTGGTTTTGAGGTCATTTCATTCACTTTAGTGTGTGTGTAACTTTACTGACTTGCATTCATTTTGTTTGCTCTGCTCTGAAATATTACTAGACTCAGGACCACAGTTCCTGACCTAACAAACATTAGAATGTATTTAGTCTCAGCATGAAAATAGGAGGAAAGGCAGCACCAGACATATACCAGGAGATTATAAGGGTATGGGTTGATTTGCCATTCAAGGTAAATAATGCAAAATTTTGAAACTGAATTCAGTTGTCATTAGCACAGCATGAATTTGTTGGCTATTGTTTCATTTCTAAATAAAACTAGTATGACAGAAACCATAATAGACCACAGGATCTTTATTTAGAAAGCATGATAAAGAATATTTTTCATGCAACACAAATGAGGGATACAGAATGGTTTATGTTAAATTACCTCCACTGGCACGTGCCATTTTCAGAGCTTCAAGAGAAACAGCAGGGGTTATTTCTAGCTGGCAAACAACCACTTTGGCTTTACAGATGACATCAGAAGCCCTCTTCAGGTCTTCAGAATTTAAAAGCAAGTTGGCTCCCGGGACTATGACAATAACATTCTGTCCTAAAGAGAAGATAATTGTGTTTTTTACATTAACTTTCACAATAAAGTATGTAAAACGATTCCTCGGTTTTCTATAATATATTTCAGATAAGTATTTATATTTGCTTTCCACCCCCCACCCCCAAAAAAATATGTATGCATTGCTGACATTTTCAAATATCCAAAGATTTCAGAAGATCATCAAAAAGATTGATGGACTAGAGAATGCTACACTGCACAACAAATGCAGTATGTATTTCTTTGTGAAAAGAAATGGGCTTTTATTTTGGTGTTTTCTATAAACCCTAAAGAAGCATTGTACTAATTACAGTGGAGATAGGGGACATAGACTAAGGCTGATATTTGCATTTTCCTAAAATATTCCAGTAGCACTTGGAAGAGAAAAACATCAATGGGACTACTGAGTTCATATGCCAAAAATGCCATAAAAATTTACACTTCTCCATCAGCTGGAAAGAGAGGATATTTCACATAGCTATGAGAATTATGCATGTTCTTTAGATTTCAGAGAATCAGGCTTGCTCCATTTACCTGTGACACTTCAAGTTAGGGCTCCTAACCATCATGAAAACCAGAATCAGTTTGCCACCAAAATCCAGAAAGGTAACACCTGTGTCTAAGGAAAGCTTCACCAGAAGCAAGTAAAGAAGGTGGGTGACAGATTCTTCTGCACTTAAAGCTGGCCAGTAGAATTGTCTAAGCAAAGCTATGTGTGTGGAAGCACAGCAGTATCTCAAAGCTCGTCTAAGACCCTTTTCATTCCTGTAGTTTGTTTTACAGTTAGGTGAGTAGGTTCTAAATATTCTTTTGTTTTTCTTCAGACATGTAAATTGCCTTCTTTTATTGCAGTTTCCTTCTTTCACTCTTTCTTTTTTAAATCTCTGTTACAACACCTAGAGACCTTCAGGCATGGGTGCCTTTAAATTAAAATTTATTATTAATCACTCAGGTATTAAATTCAGTAAGTCAGTTGTTCCTTGATTTACAGGCTCAGCCTGCCCCCGCTGAAGATTCCTTTAAGGACCGCCAATCATTAAAGGCTACCAATTCTGTAATGACCTGAATTACTCTCTAAATAAATATTTATGTTTTTAAATACATTATTTTTGTTGAATGTGACTTCAAAGACCTTTGAATAAGAAACGTGAAAAGTTTGCCTCCCTAAATATGTTCTGAAAAGAATCAGGACAATGGAAAGAATAATATAGTGATCTCAGAGGGAGGGGCCCAAGCTTTCCAAAGCAATTCTGCTGTCAATGGTTTGGTACAGAACAGCTGCATAAGAAAAGCAAAACCTCAGCATTTAAAGCCAACGCCCTGTTTTTCAACAGACAGTGATGGGCATCTCGGATGAAAAAAAAAGAAAAAGCCTTCTGCAACAAGTAAACGCTATCAAAGATATCTGAATCCTGTTGAGGAAACATTCAAAGGCAAATTGGACCTATTTTGCCAAGCATATGTTTTGAAAGCTTATAGCACACAGCAGCACAAACAGTAAAAGGCAGGGATCAGTGGAACAAAAATGTATTTAATTTCTCCCTGGACTCTGTGCTACCTGGAATCTCAGACTCTATCCATATGTCTCGCTACATTATCTCGCTGAACTATTTAGTTGTACTGCCATGTGTATTATTATTAGACTTCAGAGCTAATGGCCTAGGGCGATAAGGAAGGCTGTTTGCTTAAACCCGTATGTGCAAATTCAAGGTAGACCATGCTGCACTGGATCACAGTCAGAAGCTTTTCTTTGTGACTACAAAAGGTCAGAGACTTAAAGTCTGCTTTCAACCCTGCCAGGGAAACACAGTACCTACCGTGGTGTAACAGTCCGGATGGGTTTAACACAAGTTGGAGGGAAAAAGCCACATTCTGTTCATAGCTACACATACCACACTAACTGTGAATGACAGCAGTCACCACAAACTTACACCAGAGTGCACGAAAGCAGAATCTGGACTCATGCACTCACAATTAATACCAGAATTTTGTACTATCAGCAACCATTTTGCTGAAAGCAATTATTTCTTGCCAGGGAAATCAGATGGGAAATCAGCACCAGGGACAACAGAGTTAAAGACAGATGGCAAAGAGGGGTGGGATGCATCTTGTCCAACATTAACTAATTTTAAAAGTTTTTTTTAAAAAATTCTACATTGTGGAAAATTCTAAGACAACTAATTTCTAAAAACTAGTTTCCTTCAACAAGGGGAGAGACAAGTATTTTCAGAGTTTTTTTAATCTTACGTATCTTGGATATCTGTTTGAGGAGGAGATAAACTGAATGCCTGTATATCTCTGTAAGCTCTAGGTGAAGCCTTAACCCGTACACCTAACTTAGAAACAGCTCAAGTGAGGTAAAATGTTACCCACACTAAGAATGAAAAAAATATGCTTAAAGCATTACACTTAATTCTAACATATCTTTACTCAGACTAAAAAATCACAGTTTTGATGAGAGCATCTACATAATTTTAAGTTTGCAGACATCAGCTAAAATATTAAGGGCCACATTCACAGTTGCTATAAGCTAGAACAGCTAAATGAAGCTGATATGCTCATGCAAGCTTACAACAGATGGGGATTGGGTCAAATCAATACTTAAAACACCATAAATGCTGCATATGTAAATACTGTCCTCAGTTGGGCTTCTAAACCTGCTACTGGTACTTCTCAGAAATATGGGTAACTCAAGCGGGATTTTTTTTTACAAGTGTCATTTTATAGATGCCACCAGATGAAAAGTGCCAGTGAAAAAATCCAAGACAAACCAGTAAACACCACAGTGCAATAACCATTGCTTTTTAAAACAGGATGACGAGCCTAAAAGCTATCAGTAGTGCTTAGAACTCACCAGAATCTCAAACAATGCAATTATAACAATAGCTGCAGAACTTCTGTGTAATAATTCATAGGGAAACAAAGATTGTATTTGTGGCCAGAAAAGAATGTCACAAGAAAAACTTCTGCTGCCAAATCACACAGTTCATGAATATGAGGGCAAGTTTTGGGTGTGTCATGGTATCATAATTTCTGTGCAATTACTTGGTAGAAGTATTGAATAGTCTTGTACACAAAACATTCAAGTTCATGATGAATGACAATACACAGAAATTCTATAAAAAATCAGGTGATATTTCTTCATAAGCCCGAAGGTTCAAAATAAAGATTTTTTCTTTGGAAAGTATAATTCAAACAAGCTGGAATAAGTATTCTAAGTTTGCCTTGTTTATTTAGCCTTATCTAAATATATAATTTTGAATGTTTTTATATTAGTAGTGCTTTGGTATTGAAGGTACACTCACTTACAAAATAATCACAGAATCACAGAATTCTAGGGGTTGGAAGGGACCTCGAAAGATCATCTAGTCCAACCCCCCTGCAGAGCAGGGTCACCTAGAGTACATCACACAGGAACGCATCCAGGCGGGTTTTGAATGTCTCCAGCGAAGGAGACTCCACTACCTCTCTGAGCAGAATAATGCCTATTCACTGTTCATGAATGATTAATAACTTTATCGTAAAGTCAGCACAATGTCAATCTCAAGGGAGGGTTATCTCACAGTGTTCCGTGTAGGTAAGCTTTGAGTCCTAACTTGCAATAATCAAGAGCACTTTAATCATGACCTGCCAACCTCTGTTGTCCCTCCACTGAATTTTTGCTATGAACATGGAAGTTGTCAGGCTGGTTCAAACTACTGGTCCAGTCAGGTCAGCTTAATGGCGCTGTCAACAGTCAATGCCAGATACGGACAAAGCCACAATAAACTTCACAGGTAATAATGTAAAAAATTATCTATGAAGAGGTTTTTTTTCTCCCTATGTGGAGGGAGAAAAACCTATATGTTGCACAAGTACAACACACATCATCACCTTATGGAGTTTTTACCATTCAATAGCACACTGTTAGCAGAAGGTGTGCCAAGTGACACCTTCTAGTGAAAGAAGGCAGGCTGAAAGGGGAAACAAAAGCTAAGGCTCAAAGTGGTGCGATGAACCTAAAAGACAATGTGTTAAGAAAAGCAGCTGGATGTACCAGCTTTTCTCCTTTAGAAAGAAAGCACAGGTCTGAAGTGCACAGGGTCCTGGTAAATGCAAGCTCACATTTAGTTGAAACCCATCTGAAGAGGCAGTTGTATAAACAAGAACAACGGAAAGAAACATGAGGTTCCCAAAAAAGATTTCTGCGACCAGCCCAGAGGGGACCTTTGCAGCGTCTCTGGGCTGCCTGTTTTCCAGTGCAGCACTATAAACTTGTTAAACATCTGTCATTTTGCATTAAAGCAGGGATTTAATCTCTCTTTTATTGAAACTTATTGTATTGTCCCAGAGTCTAATGCAACTTTGAGAATATCAAATGTCTGTGGTAATTTTCAAATTTTCAGTACTTTGCCAATTACAATAATAGATGAGTTATAGCTGTGCAATTCAGTAACCAGCAAAAATCTTCCCAGAAATTCAGCAGCACCAGCTAAACAGACACAGATAACATCAGGGAAAGTTTACTTCAGAGCCTCTTCTGACTCTGCCCTCTACAGCTTTCTTTTCCTCTGCCTTCATTCATCCATCCTAGTTTGCTCCTTCTACTTGAGCATCTCTCCTGCTTCTGCCTGTGATTTTGCTCACTTGATTTGAATTGGTATTTTTCCTATCATTTTAGTGGTACTTGTAAAAAATTGTTAAGATGAAGTGCAGGTTAGGTGTGTGAACATACAGAAACTAAAACTTAGCGATTTAAACAGATGATACCTATGTTTTTTATTTGTCCTTCATTGTCTTAACACAAAACACCATCACTCCAACTTCAAATCTTCCCTTTTAGATGTAATTTGAACTAGCAGAAACTGCTTTACATCAGTGCATTGAATGCTGTTGTGTTTCAGCAATGCCAGCACAACTACTGTGGTAAAACATGCATGTGTAGACAAGCCCTTTGAAAAGTGCTGTAAAACCTGTTTAGGTCAAATCAGCCAGGTTCCTACATGAAAAAAAAAAAAGCATCTCTTGCAACAGTAAAGCACATAAGTACTGCTATTTTATTGCAATTTTCTTAATTCAGGCACCAGATGGTTTTAGAGAGAAGTAACAACCAGAACCATTACCAATTCTGTGCATCTGTTTGCTTTCTAGCATAGTTCTGACCAGGTTTGCTCTTCCACCAGATTTTAAATAAAATCTGAGGCCAGCGGTAACATAATTTAGGATTTTTTTAGTTTCTGAAAGAAACAATCTGCAGGACATTATGCAGTATTCATCTCACTACGTGAATCACAAGACTACCAGAGACCCTTCATACTGACACTAACACATAAGATAGCCCACTGTGAATCTCATGGCACTGAACAATCAGTTTCTCTTTCCTTGTGCTTATAAAGGTTTTATATCCACCAGACGATTTTCTTCCTTATCCCTCTGAAGAATTCATCGTGTTGTAATTTTAACAGGTCATCCTCTGCTCATACAATTTTACACCATGTTTATCTTGCATATGAATTGAGAAGTAACAAGACTGCTTCTTATTCAACTATCCTGTACAGCAAACCTAGTGCAAAACATGGTTACGTGCACAAAACAGTGAAGCCTGGCAGTGTGCTCCTGGATTCTCACTGTCTGTCCCATTTACAATGGCCAAAGTAGTGAGTGTATGTGGCATAAGAAAGAAGTTGCTCTGGTAATTTTCCTGCTGACCCAGACCAACAGAAGGAGGTGGAAGTAAGAGGCAGGTATACAGTCTATTTAATGTATTAGAACTACTTTATTTCTGAATTAGAGTTGTCGTGCAAGCTTCTGATTAATCTTACTTAGGGAAAATGAAACTTGTATCTCCCACAGTTCCTTCCTAGGTTTGCTCCTGGAGTGAATAGTCATGTTTCCTTTCCCATTTTCGGCTGTAGCCCAATGTACTCCCATCAGGTTACTCAGCAGCTTGTTAAGTTGATGTGTCAGCTAAGCTGTGGCAACTGTTCAAATAAAGGCTCTTAGATGCACCAAAAGTGTACTAATCCAATCGCACTTAATTTGTTATGTTTGCATAAACAATATCGGTCCTGAGCTCTAAATTTTGATCCAGACATACATACTTCTCCTATGACCTCTCAAGAGCACAAGTTGCTTGAGGAAAAGATAAACAGAACTTTTTCAGAGGATAATTTAGAAATCCTGAAAAGAATATGAAAACAAGCCAAACCTTATTTTCTTCTTACCCTGCAACGTGACAGCAAAGGCGCAGGATAAGGAAAATTCACACAGATAAAACACACATTCCATTTCACCATTTATTCATCACTGCAGATGCAATTTGGGATCAAGAATCGTGGTAATATTACAAGATCAACATAAATATTTCTCCTTACACTAAAGACAATTCCTTTTCCTGTTTCAGGGCATAATGACTTACTTGGTGTGCTGAGGAGGCAAACCCTTTCCTCATAGCAGTGCTAGATACATGGTGGTAGAAAAGGAGAGCTTTAACCTCCTGCTATATTGTGTTCTGGCCAATGCAAAACTCGATAGATTAGCTGGCTGATTGAACTATGGTTATCACACTGCTAATCTAAGTGTCTGATTCTGCAGCTTTTAGGAACCCCATCCTACAACACTGTCTGTAATAAAAGGAAGGGCAATAAAGTGTGAATAAGATCATGAAAAGAATGAAAAATGTAGAAAAAATAATTGCACAAGTAACAGTGATAATGCAAGGGTTTCTTTTATGGTTGTAGAGGCAGAACAAAGAGGACAATTCAGAGCAGAAATATGTACCTTCACTGTTGACAATTATTGAAGCAGTTCCAGTAGCAGCATCTGTAGTCTGACCTACAAATGCTAAGAAAGGGAAAAGTTACAGCATGCATTAGTTCAATACGTTACTTTCATCCAATAGCATGTGATGCAGTTTAATTGAATTAAATCTAAAATGAACCCATAACCTCCAGCAATTTAAAAATGCTAATTACTCTTTCATGTGCAACAATGCCAGAGAAGCTAACAACAACAAAAAGTTTTAATTTACACCCACAAAACAGAAATGCGAGTCCAATGTTCCTCAATTTGGCTACATCTCTGCTTTAGAGAAGGCATGTTATTTATACAGCCTTCTCAAGGACTCTACTCCTACATGGAAGTATTTCTTATATCCAACGAAACAATAGAGTCAAGGCTGGGCACAACTAAAATATTAAAACAACACAGCATTTAATTCTCCATAGATTTGCATTTCAGCAGTAATATTAAGGCACTATGAAGGCAGTGGTTGGGCTGTGTGTTTCCTCTTTGGATTATTATTCAGATAAATTAACTAGAAGTGAGACTGGCAGCACTGTCTATTATAAAGATTGTTCCGTGTTTACTACTATAAGAACCTGTTTTCAGCTGTCAGTAAATTTGTCAGATACTAACCAGTGGTCTGAAACTTTCTATGATAAATGGGGTTTTTTTAGGTGGAACAGTAGTAGAAAACTGTCAAAAAAGTTGAGGGTTTTTTCCTCCAAAAACTGTATTTGAGAAAAATTCACTATTTTATTTGAGGCAAATTCTGGGGACCTTTTGTTTAAGAAACTCTGGTAGTCTAACATTTTAGAACATGGACTTGATGATAGGCAAAAGTTGGCTTTTTTCTCAAGATGTGGCATTGTGGCCAACTTAAAAATCTGCTCAGATTTGAACAAGGCTGAAAAAACACATACATCACACCCCTTCAGTTTTGTTGAAGTATTTGCAGGTACTCGCCCTGAAGGTACCCTTATTTAGCTCAGTTACAAAGGTCAGAGCAGAACTTTCCTTGCAATTATAGCTTCTTTTCACCATGAGCTAGGTCTGCACACTGGAATTGAAAGCAGAGAACTTGTGTCTTCTGTGCTCTCAATGCTCTTCCTGCAGAAAATAAGCAGCATGAGCAGCAAGCTGCCCAGTTCAAACGTGGGAGAGGGAGTAACACATCACTAAAGGTCTAAATGGTCTGAGCAGCACTGGTAGATGAGAAGTTGTGGAAGACAGGAAGACTGTGAAAGGGGAAAATTATGACACAGTCTGGAACTGGAAAGAAAAGAGGTAAGGCAGTATGGTAGGAAATACAAGTGCAATGTAAACAAAGCAGCCATACAACAAGGATGCAGGGTATGAAAGTTGGCAGAACTGGCATTATGGCAAGGATTTTCAATATCCTCATGTATAACAACAGGGATAGGCTAGACAAGTATTAAACTGAGATGAAAAGCCAGGGACTGAAATAAGATGGTCTTAAGCAAGAAGGTGTGTGCACACTGAATCACCCTTGCCTCCAAATCTGGGAATGCAAGCTGGGATCCTGGACCAGCCTCACCAGCAGTACATCCTATTTTACTCCAGGGCTGATCAATGTAGGGGGTGATGATTGAACACTGTTCTGAGATATTTTTAACTCAACCAGTGGCAATTGGTACCTTGAACCTAAATGTTCCAACCCTCCAATTGATCTATCTAGGTATCAATGAAATGCAATATGATGGAATTCCTGATTTTTTTCCTATGCTTTTCTTTTGCTGCTATAAAGATTGTTCAAATTTTTTTGTTAAGATTGCAAGATCAGTCATTTAAATCACAAAACATGAGATCTAAAGTTCCTTATGGAATACTCATTTTCACTAAGTGCTATGCCTTATAATAGCTTTATTTACATGATCAAAGACTTTATTCACAAGGTAGGCATGCTTTGGAGAGATTTAGAACTGTATACTAACAGACACTGTTTTTATGGTATCCTTGCCTGGTTTCTTGTGTAAGTTGGAAGATATGCAATTAAGAAACCTGTATATACATTTGTGAAATATTTAGGTGCTATACTGATAAGTATAATAAAAAAGCCCACAAAATACTGATAGTTCTGTCTTTAAAGCAGGATTTGAATAATGCAGTAAATGAAGTTTGTGGCTGCACATTAAACAGAAAAGATGAACACAACATTGAATTGCCACTTAGTGATTGCATCTGTCCATCCCTGTCCACCCTGAAGGAGACAAGAGTCTTGTAGATAAAAACGTGATCATGTACTAAAGCAGCACACAATAATGCATTTACATAAGAGAGAGAATTAGGGTCACAAAGGTGCATAAACACAAAATATTGCGAATGCTTAATTTTCCCTTTTCCCGAAAGCCTTTTAACATTGATTTTTGTATGTAAGTGTGTTAACAAACATCAGCTGTAGTCTCTAAAATGACTGTCATTTCACAAAATAGAGGTGAAATGTACTGGGTTGACAAATGCATTTCCACTCTATCCCTCTCCTCCCAACGTGAAATAGAGAATTAATAATCAGACTGGATTTTTCAGTTTCTCACCAGGCATTACCACCATTAATGCCAGCCTAAACAATTGGATAACAGCAAGTTATCTTCAGGTGGCTTGCACTGATGTAATAATCTGAGATTTAGAGGAAATAACCTTACATTTTATTTTTAGTGGTCCCCATATTCTTGCCCATATTCATTCATTCCTGCCAGTTGTGTCAAAACAATATTTCATAGTTCTGAGCGGTAAAACATATCCAACAAGGCAATAAAACAAGAAACCTTTCATTTTCAATTTTCAAAGCTTAAAAATAATAGAAAAGGTTTCTTTAAAGTAAAATTTTACCTGTAGAAATACCATTCTTCTTCAAATTTTCAACATAATCATTGCCAAAGGAATCCTTCCCAACCTATACAAAAGATAAAAGGATAATGCTCTAATGTAATTTGAAACCTTAATAAACTAATAAATATTAGTAAAAATGTATTAATAGTATTAATAAACAATAGGAATAGTGTTCTGCAGTCTTCTTCTCTATTATAAAATTCCCCTTATACCCAAGTTGCTATATTCCAGTTTCTTTCTCTTACTGGGGACTGTAAAATCTGGAAGTGTACTGCATCTTGTACTCCTGGATCATGATTCAACTTCAAACTGAAAGCATTTATAGCAACTCTGGTGTCCTTCTTAATTGCAGTCCGTATTTTGAATTTCCTACCTCAAGTTTCCTTGGTGGAAAAATATCAAACTGTGGATATGGTGTAAAAAGTGACAGTAAACATGGCCTTGTTGATTTCTGTAATTCTCAGTACTAAATGTACTGTTTCATTCAATATTTTTTGTTTGTTTTATCCAGCAACAGCAGACCAAGTTGAGTTAGGAAGTCAAGCTATGTTCTATTGTTCTCCTAACAGCAAGTTAAAGAGCTTGTAATTTCAGCTTCACTAATCCTTTTAGCTGAACAGAATTCTGCTTGCTGTTTATTCAGACTAATAAACATTTCTTCTTGTTAAATCACACAAGTTGAACCAAGGAGATGAGGTTTATGGAGAAAAAATGGTACAACTTGCTTAATGTCAAAATAGCATTAAAGATACATTTATAAAGCAAACAGTTTTTAATATACCAATTTTAGCCTATGTCTTCAGAAGCATAGTGTGTGCTCCTACTGCCAGGAGTAATTTGTGTACCTGTGTGGGATCCAAGGCTCACCAATGCTACAGGAAGTATTTTTGCAAGAGAAAAAAAGAAACATCTTCCAGTTTAGAAGCCAAATCAAGATATTGCTCATGGTGTAGACAATGAAGGAATTACACGAGGAGCCTTAACTAATGATCCATCTTCTCATAAAACACCACTAAATAGCTAATGGTGTATTTGAGTTACTGGAAGCACAAAGCAGATGCCTCTATTGCCTGCTGTTAGAAATTTGTCAATTTATGAGCTCAGTACTCTAGAAAGCCTGGAGAAGGTCTGAGTACTAGCTAGTGATCACAACAATCAAACCTTGCAATTCAGAATTCTAAAACTTAAAGTGTCACAGATGGATGATCCTTTCCCCACATATCCTATTGCACAACCACGTTCTGAAGCATACTTTCATTTCCCACAACCTCTATAAGGGATTTTTCTAAAGCATTATTAGTGAAGGCCCCTGTCTTTTACCAAAGGAGGACAGCAATTTAGGTTGAAACAGTTGAACCGGATGGAACAATCCTCTAGTACATGGAGAAATTAAAAAAACAACATTTAGTTTGGTCACTGTATTATTCATTGTTTGCATATTAAGAGTATTTCTGTATCTCTGACTACTCCCAGTTTGCCAGACAGGGCGGGTTGTCAGAAGCTGCATCTTCTAACTGCTTTAGGCTGGATGACAGCAGCCACCTGCAATTTAAACCTGAGTCGTGCTCACCTCTGTGGCTTAACAGTTGCAGTACTGGAATGCCTGATGGTATCACCTTCTCCCTCCCTCGTTGTTACAAAGCTTCTACAACAAATCTCAGGATTTGCTCAGTTATTTCTGCAACAAAATATTTCATAACCATTTTCCAAAAGCTCAACTGAAACTTCCTTCCTTCGTCTCTGGGTCCTGCACAAGTGACTGACAGGCGTCCCTTATTGTTCAACTGTCACAGCAATTGAGATCACAGCCGTGGTACTTTTGCTCACAGTGAGACATCTCAGTGCTGGAGGGAAGCCCTTGGAGGGGTCTCGAAGGAGGTCCTTTTCCTCTGGAAACTTTTTTCCATGTTAGCTCGCCTGTATCCAGCCCAGTTAATCCTAGTGCATTTGAAAGGCTTATCTTTCCATTCAGGATTTACCCCCAAGGAAGACAGAGTATTGGGCATCAGACTCGGTTTAGATTAAAGGTATATTTACTGACCATGTCAAATTATATAAGATTGTTTTAAATATTTTCTGCTTTTGCACAACCCTGCTAGATGGACTAATGAGTAAACAGAAAAATAAATGCCTTAGTCTGCTGATCACAGAATACTGTATGTGCTGAAATAGCATTTCTTCTTTCTTGAGTCCTTAACAACAATAGCCATTTGTACAAGCATTATGGTCACACAGTTTGCATATCAGAATGAGTGGAATTACATCAGTATTTTTCAGTCTGGGCTTTCCCTGCTTACTATCATGTTTTTCACATGGACCTAGGGGAGCTGGCTGGCATCCTAGTAGCTAAAATTTTAGCAGCTTAGAGAATCAAACTCATCTGTACCTGAAAAATAATTACAACAAATAATTACAACATCTTGATAATTGTTTGTTTCATCTATTCTATATGCTCTGGTTTTTTGAGAGTGTTTACACTTTTTCTTCATTAGGGAATTAAACAAGTACTAAAGACAAGTAAAAAACCGTAATACAAATAGAAAAAACAATTGACAATATCCATTATATTCTGGGCTGCATCTGACATACAGCTGTGTTCATACGATGAAGTGAGGATTCATCCTTACAGCACTTTTAACTTAAATTTGGCTTACAGATCGTCTAAAGAGAGAAGACTACATAGCAGCAAGAATCAAATGCAGCTGAGGCTTAAATAAAATTCAGTATATGCAACATCAGGCTAGTGACATTCATGTCCAGTCAGGATCATTCCAAATTGTTTATCAGAAGTAAAATAGGACTTTTTTTCAGCACATACAATGTCTTTCAGACCAAGGATCTAGGATGTTTAACAGATTTTTTTGGTAGTGGCCACTACTAGTTTGGGGAGTTTGAAATCTCTCAAGCCCACTGTGTGTTTTTCAGTACTGCAGCAGGGTTCTTATATGAACACAAGCAATTAATTTATTTGCTTAGATCCTTTAGTTCCCTGA
Source organism: Aegotheles bennettii (assembly GCA_013398125.1). NCBI lineage: Eukaryota > Metazoa > Chordata > Aves > Caprimulgiformes > Aegothelidae > Aegotheles > Aegotheles bennettii. The sequence continues at coordinate 221,066 of VZRW01007143.1, read as the reverse complement.
CAGTTATCCTTTACATTTCGCTGAACAACTGTCTTTCTTGTCTTTTTGAAGTGACAATTATTTCATCAATACATTGGTTTTACTGTACTGAGCAAATTGAAGAGGGGAGTTTAAGACTGATACTGTGATACATATTGATAACCCAGAGCAACAGCAGCCACTTGCAGAGACATCCAGGCATAAAGTAGAACCCTGTTTGCATTTCCACTTCTCAAACTCAGTACTTAGATTTTACACTAAATGCACAGCATTCTGTGGCATCTCTAGGCATAACTGTAAGTCATTCTCAAACCCTCACCAAATAGCCACTGGCTCTCTTTTGTGCTTTAAAGCTCTGAGGTATGTCAAATGGCTTGTCACTTGATCAGAGATGTCTACCTCTACTCTTGTCGAGGACATCTTTTGTCTAAATTACAGCCCTCAGTTGACACACTCCCACAGAACATCCCTCTATTATTAATACTGATTCTATTCCCTGAACTTCAGATGGTAGAAGCAATTGTTGTACCTGTACTGGATAAAAAATGTTGGGAATTATGATCAAAACATAAGCATGTTTTATGTGTGTGTGAGGGGCAATCTGGCTTTAAGAACCACTGAATACTTCAGATGATTTGTTAAAGTAAAAACAGAATTGTAATGGCACATTCTTGCCTGACTTCTTAGTTTATCCAACAAGAAACTTTATACTACATTCCACTGACCTATGCAGATATAAGACTGTACTGCTGATGACTATTTTGAGACTATTTTGCCAGGCTATAAAGTGCATTTTTAATTTTAAAAGTAAATATTAACTTTTAAAATGAAAAAAATACAAAATGCTAGCGTTTATAGATATTAAGTCTCTGCTGTTTCTTTTCTCCAATAAATACACATCAGGAATTAAAAAACCTAGGTTTTACTGAAATAACATAAATATGATTTTGGAAACTAATTAGAAATTATAGTAACTGCTAAATTTTATTAGGAATGCAAATGTTTCCAGAAACATGTATGCACTGAGCAAAGGCTAGACCATTAAAAAATAAAACAAAATTCACACTTTCAGGGGAAAAAAATCCTTTAACATTTAGCAAGAAATGTTAGCAGGGAATTCATTGCCAGTTCATCTTGTACTTGAATCTGATCATTCTTGAATGCAAAGATGATCAAATATACACAATATTACAGAAGCACAAATGTTGCCAATATAAAAAGAAAACGACACTGTAGAACAACTAGTGATAATGACCCACAGAAACACTTGTAGGTGTAATTGAGATTTATAGCTACCATTCTTTAGCCTGGATTGGAAAACTGGTGAGAAAGGCTTCCTTGAGATGTTTCCAGTACTTCTCAAAAAATCCCTGACAGACAATGATCCAACAAATTTAGCATCCTCCCCAGCTATGGCAATAATGAAGCATGTCCAGTCAATCTGAAGTTTCATCTATAGTTAGCACAGGATACACAATATGGCTACAGAGAGAAAAAATTTGATCTTAACCTCAGTAATGACCGCTCAAAACTTATAATGTTCAATGACAAAAATTAAATAAAAGCATTGTAAGAATGTAACATCTGCCAAGCTAAATCAGCCTGGAGGTCTGTGAGCCAGTCTTTAGAACTGCTGTATATCAGATGTTCCAGAAAAGTGGGCAGAAAAATCCCATAGCATGCAAAGGTGCTAGACTTTGGATGTGAACATCTCATCCTAATCTCAAGTAATGAGGTAATGATTTAACCCTTGAAACACAAAGTTTTACATTCCTTGTCAAATTCATCACTGGCTTGTCAGTGTCTGATTTTTAATCATACACAAAGCAAATTTCAGATTGACTTTAGTGCCTGAATGTCATTAATGAAGCCCTGATCATTGTAACAGGGGGGAACATAAAGAGGCGGGGCTAATCAAGATTACTTACAATTTTTAACATCTCAAATTCCCTCCAATTCCCTCTTCCATGGTACATCAATCTCAGTTTTGCAATCCTTACATGCAATTTCTGCTACATCTCTAGCCAACTAGTCTTTTGTTCTGGCAGTATCCTTAAACTAGCCTCCTACATGCATAAATTTATAGCCGAAATAAGGAAAAGGGAATTATGCAGGGATTAAAAAAAAAAAAACAAACCCACAAAAATTTTTCTGTAAATCACCTAAAGGTTTACTGGAATTTGCATGAACATTTAGTCCAGCTGTAATCCAAGAGCAAATCAGTGCTTACCTTGCAGATCAGTGAGGTCTTGGCCCCAAGTCGAGAAGACTGGACACACTGGTTGGCTCCTTTCCCACCAAAACCAACGAAAAACTTATGTCCAAGGATAGTTTCTCCAGCTCTTGGCAATCGCGTTGTAAGGCTATTCCAATTTAAAGCAATATTTACATATGTTAGTGACTGGGAACAGCAAGCATCTTCAAAATAAGAGTAACATTCTTAAAATCCTAAATGGTCCAACAGCCAGTCAGTAAGACCAAAAAAGACTTTAAAGACCTTTCAGGGTCTCTACTCCAGACCCCATCACTTTAAAGTTTATTCCTTATATGCCACCCAGTCAGGCTTCTCATTTATTACTCAAGAGAGGGATTGTGTTTCTTTTGTTATGTTTCATGTATCTACAGGAAAAGAAGCACTTGATCCCTGACTGGGATTCCCCAGTGCTAACTCAATACAGATAAATAATAAATCTACAGGTCTCATTGCTCATGTTGTTTTACTGTAACATTCAGCTCAAGTTTACATATTGTTAATTTCATTGCATCTAATTATACTTTCTTGAACCACCCTAAGTAATTTTTCACTTTGTTGATGTTCACACCCCTAAAAATTGCAGATCATTATCGAAACCTTCCTCCCCTCTGCTGTCACTCAGGTGCACTGTATGTATTTGTTTCTTTTTTAAGTTCTCCTACAAATCAAGCCCTTAGCAGCATTTTGTTGTTTCTTGAACACACTCCAATTACATTTAAATCCTTCTGGGGATGGGTGCCCAGAACCAGATGCACTAATACAAGCGGAGACCATCAGGGGTATATTCTGGTTTAATTTCCATTTTGGAAAAAACAAAACAAAACTGTAATTTTTATTAACCCTACCAGATGCTTTGCTATCTCCAGCAAAAGTTGAAGGGAAGAAAAGACACCACTGTGACTATGTGGAAGAATACAAAAGGCTAGCTTCTGTTGAAATACAGAACTCAAAGCTGTGTTCACAACACTCGGATTACCAAAATTTCTGCCTCCTCAAGCCATACATTCTGAGCACAAGATTTAAAAATGGAATTTCTTCTATCTCATAAGCTACAAACAAGTTCACAAAATGTGTGGAGAGAAGGCTCCTACAACGTACTAGCAACTTGTTCAGTCAATGATAGTGCAGACAGGTTTCCAGGTCTGCAGGAAAGACAGTGGCAAAAGGGAGCCTGAAAGAATGCAGCTGAATGAGGAATGCGGAAGAGATTAACTTCAGCTCTTTTTATCAATTATTTTACCAATAAATCATTATCATTATCAGTATCATTATTTTACCAATAAATTTACAACAGCTTCAAAATTGCCAGTTCTCCGATTCTGAAAAAGGGTGACGTGCTTCAGCACTAGCAGATCACTATAGAGTGCTTTTTGGAAAGGACTTGAAGAATATGTGCGTATTACTTTCTGAGTTCATGCTGCAAATTCTGGGACATACTGGTGTTTGCAAAATCTTATGGAATCAACGACAGAGCACAGTCTGATTTACTGAAAATTCTCAGGAAAAAGAAAGTATTTTTCCTACTAGTTTTCAATTCCAACATCCATCAGTCCAAAGGTTTAGGATCATTAGGAAATCAAGAAAATCTAAAATTAAACTAGTCCAGCCAAACAAGTCCTGAACTCCCAGAAATTAAGATTTTTTCTTTGAAGGAGTTGTTACGGATTTATGCTTCATCAGTAGTTAGAGTTTCTGGAGAGATGCAGGTAGGGATGCAGGCTCTAATTAGGGATGCTCACTAGTAGAGCACCCAAGGTCTTAGTGTGAGGGTACGGTACCCAGCCAGCAGGTTTATTTTGTGTGGGTGACACCAGAGAAACCTAAGAAGGCTCACACATACAGTAATGGCACTCTATTTCCAGACAGGCAGAGCCAGGAATATTCTCTTGGGAAACGTTTAAACCATTTTAAATAAAAATGTAACACCTTTTTAGAAGTATAGTTATAGGTACCTCATATATATATATGGAAAGGGTTGCTAAGCTGAAACTGTTTGCCCACAGTAGCATCTGGCAGTTTGTTTACAACAACGAGTAACTGTATGGTTTCAGGAAAAAAGGTGTAATGAGTGTAGATAAATATGTTTATTAACAGTAACATCTATAATTTATTGCTATTTTCACCACTGGAAGCCAAAGTAGTGATGGCTGTGGACCAGAGAATGAAGACCATGAAACTCAGCTGAGGAAGCTCCTATTCAGCCAGTGCCAGAAGTGCTGCACGCACACTTCTAAAATTATGTGTCATTTGGTAAAGAATAGTTGTTTCACCCAGCCTTGGTAAGAAACAGCAATAGTAGCTCTTGTGTAATTCCTTTCATCCACAGATCTCACTACACTTTAAAAAGTAGAACAACATTGTTATTCTTGTTTTGTGGATGTGAAACTTAGGCAAGTAATTTTGCCTTTTTGTGCCTGAGGTCAGCCAAGAAGCCAGTGGCAAAACCAAAAATAGAGATCAGCTCAATCCACTAGCTCACGCTCTCTTCTCATTTAAATTCTGCAGTATGAAAATGGAATCAAGTCTCAAGTAATTTTCCTTCCTTAGGGTGTTTTTTAGAGACTATAGCTTATTCTAAATAGAATTTGTTTCCACAGAAAGCTAATGTATTTTTAGACAAAAATTAACAATAGCAGCATCCCAGCAGACATCTGCTAATAGGCTGCTCTGAGTTCTAATGGAGGATAGACCATACATATTCTTGTTTTAACAGTAACCAGATCATGACTTAATTCTTCTCTCAGTTAGGTTGGCATCAACATGCAACTCCAATGGAAGCATCATAATTGCGCTGGTGAAAAAACAGGCTCGGTGAGATGAAAATCTGGGCCTTAATGTTTCAAGCAGCATGGCATAACAACTGCCTGTGGGAATCAAACAGCTTGTTGAAGATGGGGAGATGACCTTTTTTATTGTTTTGATGGAAAGGTACAAGGCAAAGGGCAAGGATCAAGTTGGAACAGTGATTTATAATTAGCCAATTTTAAAAATAGGCTAACAGACTAGGCAAGAATATGTAGCAAGTTCCTGTAGCTCACTGTAAACAAAAACCCCACTTTATTACATTTCAGGCATGATCACCAATCCTTTCAGACCAATTCTCCACTCCAGAAGCCTATTTTTATTTTCCATATTAAACAATTCAGAGTACTGATCTGTATATAAACCTGAAGGTTTCACTTTCACTGAAACAGGTATTAATGAATTTCTTTTTTGCTAATATAATGCTGTTCTCTTGTCATTTAATTCTGCAACTATACTAACTATACATCAGATAATTTTAATGAGCATTTCAGGCTTCTGTTCTGAGCAGGCAATGATGAGTAATCCGTATGATTAAGGAACCCTATACATTCTTGGCTTATTGATGGCGCCACAAACAATACTCAAAATAGCCTAAAAGTGGTGAAACAGCTAACGTTACTCCAAAACTAGGCTAAGTAAGTTAATTAGAAAAACTGTCACATGGGGTTTCAGAATTGTTACATAAAATGTTTTGTAAAGCCATCTACAACTTTGATATAATTGGAAAACACTGACCTGAAAAACCTAATTTAAGTTGCTATCCAACAGACTACTCTTTGCTCACATGACAAACTCTGCTCAGCTTTGAGAGGATAAATGGTAAAAAGGATGTTGATCTCTCATGTCTTACAAACAACCAGAAACTAAACTTGAAAACCCACACCACTTATTAGGTTGGAAATAAAATCACTGTATGTTTTGTAAATTGTGCTTGAATCATATTTACAGAGGAAAGTTCAAACTGAAGCATCCTGAAAGACTTTGGACATTGCAAATATAGGAATGTAATCACTCAGAATTTCAACAGAGTTTTTACAAAACAATATTTAAATGTAAAGCGCACAGCAATGCTGCCCACATTTGTTCATGGGAAATAGAAGATCTCACATCCACTTATCTTTCAGAGGTTTGGAGTGAATAAAAGCACACAAAGAAGAATTTCACCATTGCAGTAACCCTCTCTTCCAGTAAGCATATGCCATGAGTTCCTTTAAAGGCTAGAGCTGACCACCATTTGTATTTTTAGACAGACATCCCTTTGGAAGGATGGTATTAGAAACAGAACAGAACCCCTTGCTCCTGTATTGAAGCACTGATTCAGAGGTGAAAGCGCAACTTGCTGACTCATTAATGCCCCTTTCCCTGGTATTCTGAAAAGTTCCCATCTAAGCAGGGACTAGATCACATTCAGAGATAGAAAGTCTGATGAAGAAAAGAGATGAAAAGGAGAGATGTATATTAGTTGCATATGCATAAATTAATCCTGAAATTAATCACGGTTTGCTTCCAATTCTTGATGCCTAATCAGTGTCCATTCTTTTCAAGATATGAAAGTACTATAAAGATGTATTATTACTGTTAGCCTAAGCTGATGTAAAACCATGCCCTGCCCTCAGCAGCATTTTCTCACTCTCACATTGTTTTTATTGCTCATGGAGCTTCCTAATTCAAAATAGCTTTGTTCCGAGAATCTTTTTAATTTGGATCAGCAAATGGGCCCAACTCCCTGTACAGCAGCCAGAGTGAGCTATGACTTGCAGGACTAAGGAGAAGATGAGTGAGGGGAAGAGCAGCAGTAGAATCACAGAATCAGAGAATTGTTTCGGTTGGAAAAGACCTTCAAGATCTTTGAGTCCAACCATCAACCAAGGACTGCCAAGTCCATCACTAAACCATGTCCTTAAGGGCCACATCTACATGGTTTTTGAATACATCCAGGGATGGTGATTCCACCACTTCCCTGGGCAGCCTGTTCCAATGCCTGACCACCCTTTCAGTGATTTTTCCTAATATGCAGCCTGAACTTCCCCTGGTGCAACTTGAGGCCATTCCCTCTTGTCCTACTGCTTGTCACTTGGGAGAAGAGACTGGTTACTCCCTCACTACAACCTCCTCTCAGGGAGTTGATGAGAGTGATGAGGTCTCCCCTGAGTCTCCTCCAGACTAAACAGCCCCAGCTTCCTCAGCTGCTGCCCATAAGACCTGTGCTCCAGGCCCTTCAACAGCTTCACTGCCCTTCTCTGGATCTGCTCCAGCACCTCAATGTCCTTCTTGTAGTGAGGGGCTCAGAACTGAACACAGTATTCAAGTACAGCCAGGTTGCCCTAAGCTGAAGTTGAAACTTTGACTCAACACTACTTTGCATGTTGAAAACAGGGAATGCCGTGTAACTAAGGTTTAATTAGGTAGTACAGTATATTTAGCTTACTAGACACACTGAAGAAAAGCATAAAGTATGTTTCTGAGAAATGACACGTGCATGAGAAAGGAAAATAGAAAAGAAAACAATAAACAAGAAAACAATACTTTCATCAGACATCTCAGAGGGAAAGAGAATTTGTACATTAGACTAGATATAACATTATCTGACTGTCATTTACATAGTATCAAAAGAAACATTCAGACACTATTTTTTCTCCTGAAGAAAGGTGAAGATCATCAGGGGTATCAAAATAGTGGCAGAAGTACTGCATGTAAAAGTGACTTAATAAAAAGGAATATAATGCAAAGGCCTAGAAATTATCTTTTATTCTGTTCTCTTTGAATCACTACATACGATTAGCTCTTTCTCCCCTTCTGGGAATTCCCTAGAACAGGGAAAATCCCTGCGAGATTAGAGTAGGTGTAAATAGCCACTGTCTAGTACATACAATTTATTGGGCTTTCATGATCCTCAGAACTGAACAAATACAAAGGAGGGAACATTTCTTGCCTCTAACTAGGAATTCTAGTGCAACATTGTGGTGAAAAAGTTTCAGATCTCTTTTGGATCTGGCTTAGCCTTGGTCTCTTTTGTCTATCTTAATTTTTAAAGATTTGAACATGTGCTATGGGAAAGTATCCACAACAGAGAAAAAAGACCACAATTATTTTCAAAAATTTCATGTTCTTGACTTTATGCTTTCTTCCCTTTTAATAATCCACTAAAATGTCTTATTGGAAGGTAGAAAACATTCAGGATTTATAAAGAGACTATCTCAGGAATTTAGTTAACTACAGCTTATTTTAAATACGTATTTAAATATTTTAAATATAAGTATATTTAAATATCCAGTTCTAGGTTCTTAGTCTCACACCAGATCTTTAATGACAGAAAAACATTGTTAAGAGACAATCAGAAATCATAGAACATATTTTTTTTTTTTTCTTCTCCCTACGTCCCTGAAAACGACAAGTTTTTCTTTACAAAATTTAACTTTTCGGATAATTCAAATAACTGGTCATTACCTGGATGTTTGATGGCCTGGGTTCTCCCTCTCTAGCCCTCAGTAACAAACAGTATGGAAACACTACCCAAACTGGTATCAGGCAAAATAATTGATGCTTAAAGAGCATTTCCTTTGCAGGACAGTGCTGAAGTGCAGTGGCAGAGTAAGATGTAAAAGCTTTACCTCATCATCCATTCAGAGTATTTTTTAAACCTGTTTGATTTTACATGATATACAGTTTGCCACCATAACACAAACAAGTGCATGATGAATTGGTGCAGAACAGCAGGAATCTTTTCACTCAGTTTTGCCACCAGAGAAAATATGTATGTTATGAAACAGAAATATATATATATTTTTAAAGACAGACAAATTGTTTTGTAGATCTCATTACTGAATGAGTAAACAGCTGAACTGAAACAACTGGTGAAAATCTCTAGCGAGGGGAAAATTCAATGAATGGCTGTGACTTCAGCAGCCAAGAGGTCTACTCAGGTAGCAGGGCCACAAGACCAGTATCTTCTTTCATGTGCAATCACAACCTCAATTTGCAAAGCCCAGAATTCGTAACATGTAGAATGAGAACAGACATACACAGATCTTCAAGAACTTCAATGAACATTTTTGCCTACCCCCTGTGCAGAAGCTCATTTTACCCTCCTAGATACTAAAAGATGAAAGAAATAAGGTGGCATCCAGATGAATCATAGAATCACTCCGGTTAGAAAAGACCTTCAAGATCATCAAGTCCAACCATCAACCCAGGACTTTCAAGTCCATCATTAAACCATGTCCCCAGGGGCCACATCCAAACGTTTACTGAACCCATGCAGGGATGGTGACTCTACCACTTCCCTGGGCAACCTGTTCCAATGCCTGACGACCCTTTCTTGTAAAAAAAAATTCCCTGATATACACCCTGAACTTCCCCTGGTGCAACTTGAGGCCATTCCCTCTTGTCCTATTTCTTGTCACTTGGGAGAAGAGACTGGTCACCCCCTCGCTCCAACCTCCTTTCAGGGAGCTGTAGAGAGTCCCGAAGCATTTACAGTATCATACTGTACTGCACTTCAGTGAAATGATGGTATCACCAAGAGATCAAAATTCCTATATTATGTTAGAAGTGTGAAACCTTCAACAGAAAAAAATAACTTATTTGACTAATTGCCAAAAGTAAAAACCTTTCTCATGGAACAACAAACTTGCAACATTTCCTCACGTCACCAGCAGTTAAATTTTGGGAAAAGGTGGGTACAACATTGATGAACTTATAATCTGTGGACTGTTTAGTTCTGAAGTTGAAGCTCTAAAGAGACTAAAAGAACCCAAACAAACATTAATCTGTCTTCAGATACTTAAGTCCCAGCAAACATTCCATCATTCTTACCAAAAACATGTTTTGTATTTAAGAAAGATTGTGTAAATTTTCAGAATTTCTACTCTCTAACTTTATTTGCCTCCCACATTGTTCTTCATTGATGTCTCTCGATTATATTATTTTTGGAATTGCAGTTACATAATTATTTACAAGGCAATCTGATGGTGATGTTAGAATAGACTGTCTCTGAAACATGCTGTGCTCATCCAGGACTGAAGAAGGCTGCCTACGGTTCCTATGCCGAACAGAACATTATATCATGATGAAGTACCAGGGCTAAAGCAGAAAAACCAACACAAAAGAAAACAACTTTTGCAACTCAGCAAAGAGTGATCTGTACATGCCCAAGGACAGATTAAGACAAACAAGACATATGTGAACATTAATCTTTACCTCTTAAAGAAAGGATTTATCAGACAACAATGAACAAAGGGGAAATAATATGGTTCAGTGCACAGGCTGCAGGGTCCTTGCTCTTGTCATCAGGATTTTTTATATACTGGTAAATAAAAAAAGTAATCTGTGCTTCTGCTTTACTATCATGCAGAAAATAGAGCACCTACTGACCTCCCTACAATTCTTGTCGCCAGCCTTTTCCAGGTAAAAAATAAAAAAGGAACCCTCCCCCCACCATTAAGTACTGGCATTTTGCACACAAGGATATTGTGCTTTATGAACTATAATATTAAGAGCAACATCACTGATGTGTTCTCACTACATAGTCATCAAGATAAAGTACAGTGCAGTCCAAATATGAATAATTTTCTTCAGTAAGATGTTGCTCTAAAAGCTCATACCCAGGACAGTAAATTTGACAAGCATGATATTTTTCATCAAGTTTGTAAGTGCAGTGCTTCCTACAGAACCCATATGGGTCACAAATGAAAAGTATTACCTAAACAATACTTACTTTGCATATATTTACTCAATGTATCATAGATAATAAAGGTAATTAATATATTTAAACTAGACATGAGAATGAAATGGAACGGAATGGATTAGAACAGAACAGAAGAGTTGAGTTGGAAGGGACCTACAACCATCATCCAGTCCAACTGCCTGGCCACCTCAGTGCTAAATTCACAGTGCCTCCTCTAGACAGGTTTTTACTTTGAAACTATCTTACCCTTGATTCACCGATAAAAAGAAACATTTATCTGAAGTTCAATCTAGTTTTAAAGGCATCAACTAAAATCTTGTATTACAATAACATTAATTGGGGCAAAGATGAGAATGTGCAGGGTGTTAGGGGGTGCCTGGGCTTTGCTGGCCAAGGTTAACTCTGCCATGACAGATAGGAATCTCCTCTAGGTAAGTACTGTTGCCTTTTTAATGATTTAAGCTCTTCTGGGAAACACAAATGCCTAAATATCAGAAAGGTGTAATAATGTATAACCCTGGCTCGTGATGCCTGCTGACGGACAACTGCTGTGTCTCCATTAATGCCCAGAATTTAACGAGCAACAAAGATTGAAAACTAAAGAAAAATCTGGTAATTTTTGCTGCCTCTGCGGAGTATTATGAGCTCCAGCAAAACCATCAACTGCTTTTTTCCAACAGTTCACTTTTTACTTTGTTCTTTCTGAGGAAAAAAAAGGTAAATAAATTTTAAAAAAGATTGAACAATACTAACAGGATATTCCAAATGAATACTAACAGGAACAGACAATTAGAAGAAGGAAGGCATATTCCCTCTCATTACAGTTGAGAACATGGAAAATGCCTGTCCTTCCACATGAGTACTGAATTTGATCTGCCTTTCCTATTCCTTCCGATCCTTTATTTTCAGCCCTGACCAACATATTTTTTTTCTTACTGCTCTTTATACTATCAAAGTTTATGCATTTTGTATAAACAGGGATCTGAGAGAGGATAGAAAGCATAGCAAGTGATGGATGGAATAAATAGCAAAAGGGAGTTTTAATTCTTTGGAAGCAAAAGTTATGTTTTTTAAAGATGAGAGGTGGGAAAAGAGCAATACAGAGAAGAAGTGCACTGGAAGAATGTGATGTAGGAAGATAACAAGAAGAGGCGATAGCAAATTAGGGGAAATCATAATGCTTCAGGGATGACATGCAATTGATCTAGTACAGGAAAAAAGGGGGGGAAATGGACTGAAGCCGGAAAGAACAAATAAAACCCAGAAGACAGCACATAACTGATATATTTGGAAACATTACCACCTTCTTAATTTGAAATTAGTTGTCACAAAGATCAACATGTTCTATAAAGCTGCACCTACTTAGGCAACATACTAGTGAAAAATCATATTGTATTTTCTTCATGCTCAAAGAATATGATACTAGGCTTGAAATGAACCAGGGATGTCAGCATAAAATAACTTACTGCAGTTTGATATAGGGGCTAACAACTGGAGCCATATAAAACAAGCAAACAAAACCTTACTGGTAAACTCCCATGGAAAGAACAGCTCAGACAGCTCCTAGAGGCAACATCATATATATGCCTGCCCAGGGTGCTTTTACACAAATTTGTTACCATTGACTCTGTACAATTTTTATTGCAGCTTTTGATTTGTGCCAGCAGCTCTTTACTGTCAGAAGTACTAAAATTCACCCAAAGATATTTATGTCTAGAAATGCATCTAGGAAAATGGTTATTTCCATTAACAGTACAGCCAGCAAGTAATTCATTAACAAGACAGAACAGAACTATTAATCATATCATTCTGTGGCTCATAAAGGGAGAGGAAAGACAATATTCTTAGCGTTGGGTGTTAAAATATAGTGCCTAACAACTGTTTATTGTGACAAATATTTTCAACAGAGTTCCTTTAGACAATTTCCCCTTTGACTGTAGTAAATCTTGTATGGCAAATACCTCCAGACTGAAAAAACAAGAGATGTTTTATTTTAAATACTCAAAAAGAATTTCCAATAATAGCAGAGACAATAACCGAAACAATAAAAACTGTGGGAGTTACATGGTAAAAGAGTGTTCATTGGGACAAGAAATTATAGATACTTCATAACACCACAATATTCAATTTGTATCATTTGGATACAGCACAATCCTAAGGAATGCCCTGAAGTACTGACAATGCCAATGCCCAGTGTTTCGCTGTTTTGCATGCTTTTTACTTGGAACTGCACAGATGTCTAAGAACGGCAACAGTTGTGCTATCTGTAAAGTGGGATGTTACAACATGAAGCAACGGCCATATGCTATAGTGCACTGCTGAGATAAAACAACATCTTTCTGTAGCAGAAATGAACACAAACCCCTTACTCCCGATATTGATGCTGGACAATTGGTAAGTAAACTTTTATCCCATGAGTGTCTTCCCTGATCGTGATGTTATTACTTCCTGACTTTTCATTTTCTACAAACAGAGGTATCACTCTGTGTTTTCCAGACAGCTGAAGCCCCAGCAGGAATGCAGCACGATGGAGAAGATGCACACTCAGGAGGTTGCTGTAACATCACCTAAGTGTACACTCAGTAAACAGGGACCAGATCCGTTGCAGCATTAGTAAACTCAGTCTCCAAAAACTACACTCAATAATTCTGTCTGTCTGCCTGCCTTTTGTTCCATTCCAGCCTGGTTCTGTTTTCATGAATGTCAATGGGAAAATTAATTTCTTTCTGCTGTAGTCACTAACATGGTAATAATTTCAGGAAGAACCTTTTCGCATCCTAAATTTTTTGTGCAACTGGACACATGCAAGTTTCGTACAAAATTAGGGCACACCATTTTGAGATTTTTTCCTAATGTTCTGACCCAGATTATTTAAACAGATTTTCTATGACAGTTCAGTTCTGTTATGTGGGAAAACAGACAGGCTGAAACGTGCACAGGTGTAGTGTATTTTTGTAATTAAACTACATTAATAAAAAAATGCCTACAAATTTTGTCTCGTGCTGCAAGACCTAGACTGACGATGTTCTTTCTCTATAAGCTTTTATCTCTTCTCTTTTCCCCTTCTCTTCACTCTTGTTTAGAAAAGTCTACAACCTTGGCTTAAAAATTCCTAAGTATTTGAAGGGATATAATTAACTATGTTGTGAATCTACTATTTTTTTCATCTTGCAGCATTAGCAGCTGTTCTAACACCAGACACTACATTTTAAATGAATGAATTTTCTTTTGCCATCGCAGTGTTGGAACTGGCCTTGGTTGTCACCGACCCATGAGAAAGCATGCACATTCTTAGGAAGGTTCAACAAAAAGATTCAGCTACTGATAGGGCACCCATTAAAAAGATGAAAACACTGATAAGCACGTTGTTTTACTTTTGTGGGTAGTGCATAATAGCTTACTGACCTCCAAAGGGGAAAATTGCCAGTCTAATGAGACTAGAAAATTGTGATACTTTAAGTCAAGCGTTTAAGTAGCTCTGAATAACAAAACAGTAAGGAGCACCATGGTGTTTTGGACAAGTGTTCTTAGCCAGGAGAGAGAACACAAGACGGAGTAGCTGATTTTCTTTTCCCATTAGGAAAATATACCCCCAAAACCTTATCACCTGCTAGGACCAAAATGTTTCTGGATTCATTTACTCCATTACCCAAGTGAACTCTCTAGAGAATTAAGCAATAGTTTCCCTGCCTCATATGGACTAAACCTAAAAGCTTGGTAAACATTAGTTTTATCTCACAAACTGTAATTTTTAATTGCTAACACACATAGGAAAGGCATAATCCTCCACTGATGATATCATAGTCTACTACCATGGAAATGACTGCAGTATCATAAACACAGGTTTAAGATGACCTCACTTTCGTAGGAAAGAGGGAAATTTCACTGGAATGTGAATGACTGGGAATAAACACGCATAGATACTATATACTGAAAAAATTCTCTTACTGGTCAGTTAAAATATGGAAGATGGACAACAGCTTAGAGGTGTAGATGAACAGAAAAGGGGTTCTCTCCTCTCCAAACACCGTATTACTGCCTATGAGTCTTTCAACAGAGAGAATGCTCTGAACTCCTTGTCAGGGTTCCACTCCATGAGTTCACTACACCAGACAGCAGTGAAATCCCTGCCCTGACAGGCTTACAGTTTAACCACAAGAACATGAACAAAGTATGGCTATAAGAATATAGTGTAGGATCACAGAACAGCGTTGTAGCTGGAATGCTTCCTAGAATGAGTAAGTACTTCAGAAGTGGGAGGAAGAGAACGATACAGTCTCCTGAAGCACACAAAATAACATGAAGTCAGACACAAATGCAGAAGTACGATCTCAGCGTAGCAAGCGCCAAGTATTTTGGCATTGGCTCCAGAAAATACATATATTTAACCTTCAGCTCTGAAGTACTCTGAGAGGTGTCAAACAACTCAAGGACTGGAAGTTGAAACTTGTGTGTAAGCTTTGTGTTGCTGTGAGCTGGGAACGTTGAGTACTGTGCGGGACCCCAAGTTGAGATGACACAAGAAGCCTGAGCCGAGAACAGGGAGTGGAGAAATGTAGAAGTCGATAATGATCTCACTTAAGTAGAACCTTTCATCTTGAAGGATCTCAAAGCAATTTACAAACTTAAACAGACCAGACACTGCAGCTGGTAGGAACAGAAGCAGACAGCTGGGAACTCATTCATGGGAAGGAGGTAACAGAGCACTTACTGGATTGTCCTATCTTCTAGTGCTGGGAGAAGACAGTAGGTCTAAATCAGATCTTTTCCCTGAACCTTGCCACGCAGTTATGTGTGAAAACTGCAGAAAGCAAGCAGGCAGACAGAGCTGGCAGAAAAAGAAGCAGAAAACCAGGAGGCCTCTGGATAGCTGAGGAGATGTTACTGTTAGGATTGTAGTTTCCCTGCCCTTCATCTCAACCTCAACTCCACAGACTCTTCATACTTTCTGCAGTAAAATCTTATGTCTTTCCTATTATTTTTGCCCTTAAGACCTTCCTCCAATTTCTCTTTACCTTTTCCCTAGCTTTTTACAAAGCAAACTGTGCCTCTTCCCCTTCTCCAATTCCAAGATGTTTTCCAAATGCATAGCAGGACAAGTAGTGCTACCTCTTCACTACTGGGAAGCCAAAGAAATTACTTCAGCTATGGCGTTCATGTACTACAGGCATGACTGCAGGACCAGAAGGGCTATTCTTTAGCTCAAAAGCACTACTAAATACATACTATGAAAACTGAACTAGATAAACAAGTCTAAAACCCAAGAGTCATTATTAGTTATTGCTGAAATGGAATTGCTTCTGGAAGGAAAGACAGAACCTAATTACAGTACACAGTGGCTTAGGACACAAAATGAAGACACCAAATGAAAGGGCAGGGAGGTTTCAATTAAACAGAATCCAGAAAGCAACACTTTCGTTGCGCTTCAGTTAAAAGACATTGTGTGACCAGTTACACATTCATATTTCCCAAGACTTTTAAAACTTCCACATTTCCACTTAGGAAGGGGAAAAAAAGTTTACATGGATAAGAGTCAAAGACAAGTATTGAGCAGGTGTTCTAGCACTGCCAGTCCTTCTCAGAGAGGACCCACAGCATCCTCTGTTGTGCAAACAACAGTTTCTTTCAGAAAGTGTCAGCTGGGATCAATGGTGCACTGTCTCTCACTTGGGGTTCATAACCTTGGTTGCAAATGCAGCTCTTGTAATGTGTTAAAAAAAGCCACAGGTGGCCTTGCCCTGGTTATTTTGTGTTAATTTAAGAAACACTCATCCAGACATTTTTCCTCTTCAATATTTTGTCATTTTTTGTTAGAGAAACTTTGTCAGAAGCTTTTCAGGTCTGAAGTATACCACCAAATACTTTAAACACACTAAAACATTGAACTGTTTCTCACTCTGAAATAAACTGATCACTCAAATTTTTTTGGGGGGGGATGGTAATGAAAAAGTTCACAGCAGTGAAAAGCTTCTTTTGACATGAACGAGCTTGGATCAGGCCCCCACATCAGACGCGCAGTGTCTGGGCCAATACAGATACTCAAAAGCTGTATATGAACAAAACACAACTTTCTTATTGAATCTCATTACTAAGGATTTCATCAACTCGATTTTTACCCCATTTTTCTTTTTGTGCCCCCCAAGATATAGCTTTCTTCCTGCTAGACAAGAGAAGGCAAAGGGGAGTTTCTCTAAACCACACTTAGGTCCTCTAAAATCAGGGCAGAACAACAAAACACTGAGTCTGCGCATCCTGTGTTTACTATACACCCAAACTATGCTAGGTCAGAGAAGAAGACAAGACTCTGAAATCAAGCCCAGATTTTTCACTATTACATAAACTAAACAATTCACAGATGACACATTCTCTCATGCCTTGATGCCTTTCTCTGGATCCAAAAGATTAATTTCCTCAACTGGACTAAGCTTGTATTCCTTCACAGTTGTGCTTTCCCATGCTGCTGGCAAGAGCAGATTGACTAGAATGAGGAGTGGCTGCTGCAGGGGAAGCATTATAGATAAAAACAAAAACACAAATGAAATGGATTTGAAGGATTCTAGAACGCTTCGCTGCTAGGAGAAGCTGAAGAACAGCAAAAAACATTAAAGCAAGAAAGAACTTTAAAGCAAGAAAAAACATTTTAACATGATGACTGTGCGTGTATGAGAAATGGTGGAAACAAGAACACATGTGAAAGACCTGGAAACAAAGCAAAGAAGAAAATGAAGTCGTATGGGAGACTTTTTCTCCTCACTCAAAAGAAACGTAAGAAAATTCCTTTTCATATTCCTACAAAAAAAGCACCTGACATTACTGTCCCAAATATCATACTTTAAAACAGAAAGCAGAGAAATAGCTTTGGATCATGGACACTTCCAATGAGCAGATGAGCCATTTATTTCAGCACTTCAGCTGACAATAACCACCACTAGAGGCTTGAGACATAGAATCTCACCAATGGAGACACATTTGCCATTTTCCACAGGCAGAGACTGTGCTCAGTTTGCAAAGATGATCCAATGCATCCATTGGGCTACTCTGGGATGTTAATTCCCAATATGCATTTGCCATCACTGTCTACTCCAGCCTGGCAACATACTACTTTGTAGCTCAGTGCTTCCTGTGCCATGTCTTTCTCCTCTTTACTGAATGCCTTCAGTCAGTATACAGTTTTTACAACAGGGGACTGGAAGCAAAACTTCTAATTCTACTCCCTACAAGGAATGAAGCAGCCTGAAGAAAGGAAAAAGGTCCACAGAAAACTAAGACCTCGAATTTTGAACATCCTAACAAAGTTTTCCAATATTTGGACTGTGGTCTCATTCTCTTGAGCTAAAGTGCAAAACTGTTGCTGTTGTGACTATCCAAAGACTGTTTTTTCCATCTTACATTTTGTTCTTCGCTTCTGCTGTTTTCAATTGCCATGCCAAAGTTTCTCCTGTTTATTCTAATTGTTTTAGTGTGTCTGACTCTCATTGGTTTATATGTTTAGTCTTGTCCTGATTTAATATGAATTAAAACGCCAATGCCACGACCAGTCTGCAAATATGAGTCAGAACAGAAACTATTTAAATAATACTATGGATGGTACCCGTCTGGTTTGGTATCTAGATCATACAGAATAATGCTGTTTTTGTTTTCTATTACTATTGCCTGCTATTGCCAATGAAGTGTTGATTGTGATTGTGACCACAAGTATGTTTTGTTCCTGGTCCTATTAAGCCCAAAGAGTGTGGTTTACTGCATGTATGTACGTGAGGTTGTTTTGATTACACGAAATTCACTTTAGAAAACCCACACTCTGCCACTGCAGCGCTGCAGGACAATGAGAAAAGAATTCCCAATGAGAACAGTGTTTTAAAAGCAAACCACTGGGCCCCTTCCCTTTAAAAGAATTTTAAGGCACACTACCCTTTCTTCTGAATATGTTTATTTCCCAAAAATACATCTGAACACTGTCTTCCACACAAGGTCCCTGTCCTTTTCCTTCTCAGCCATTACGTAAGACATAGCAAATTTCAAGTTGCACATTTCTGTTTCACACAGAGGTTATGCTTCTTTAACTCCTTAGTTTACTGTATTGAGTAAAAACATTATATCCTAACTTATTTTTTTTTTTTAGAAGCGAATCTGGCTACCGTATGTCCAACGGTAGCTTGAAGCTTATCTTTGTGACTTTTGGTACCTTGTCTCTACAGACCTGGGAATGTTTACTATTTAATGTCTGCCACTCTGAGCTTCTAGCTTTCCAGACAGAGGGCCGAGATTGTGTTCTGGAGGGCCAACATGGGATTTTATCAGTTTGAGCTATAACAGCATTGTCTAGCTCTGGCAGAGTCTCAATCAACATATTCATATCTTCTAGGGAAGACAGGCTTTAGCCTTGAGTGGTGAATACGCCTATTGGACATAATGTGTCAAAAAAACGTGTCTGACCTCCTTTGTGTGACTCTCACTCCTAATTTAGTTTATTCCACCTCCTCCAAACAGGTGATAGACACATTTAACCTAATTGCTGCTCTCCATGTCTTTTACAAACTAAAACACCAGCATAAGCGATAAACTTGCAAAAACCTGATGCTCTTTCAAACCTGCTGAAATGAACCCTAGCTTTAAACCGGGAATATACAGCCCCCTCTAAATCCCAGATATAAACAGTCAAGAGATACCCTCCTGGCACCAATCCTAATCCTAACCTGGCAGTTTTTACCACATTTAATAAAGCTTGCGTATCGTTCCCCGTTTCATAGCTTTGCTCTCCACCTAGGCACTTCCCAGCCCACAGTTTTGTACTTTCCAGTAATTATACCAGGATTTTTGTAAAGCAGGATATATTTAAACTATGTCTACATGGTTACTACATGAAGATTTTTCAGTCAGATTAAACTCTTGCCAGCTAAATTTAAACACACTCTTTTTCCTGTTTTATTAAGTGCCTGAAGTCCTGTGCTAGTAACAGAAAGAATGATGCAGTCCCTTCTTTTTAAGTTGATGCAAATTAGCTTATCACAAACAAAAAGCCCTTCACTGCTTCTTAAACTAGAGGCTAATAATGGTGAGTCAGATATGTTATTGAGATAGCATTTGTACAATTTAAGAAACCCTCTCAGCTGACTGGAAAGTGAAATGGCTTTTCTTCAACCACTTAATCTCAGCGTAACGGCATCTATGGCTACAACCCGTGGCTTAATCTCTGATTACAGTATGGCCAGTTAACACGGCTTCAAATAAGTGACTGTATTTCTGTCATATCAAACTTGCAGCCAAAAAAATTAGAGCTTTCTTTTTTTGTTTGTTTGTTTGTTTAAGTGTCAAGAAAAAGTCCAAAGCTGAGGCTGTCAGCAGTGCTTAAAACTGGTAGACAATTTTTTGACAATTTTTTTTCCCACATTTTAGAGAGACAGAAAAAGGAACGTCTTGAGGTTAGAGCACCATGTTTTATATTTCAATATAATATCACGAGCATCTGATAGCTCATTCACACATAACGTCAAGATCAATTCTACAAGATCTTACTCTGACTTACAAGGCAACTATTCTTCTTGGAAAGCTGCCAGCATGTTCTGCAGATTACATAAAGCATTAAATCTTTCTGACACGAGTTTTATGATTATTTAAGGGTTTTCATCATTGCTGCAATGCTTGTCTATGCCTAAACTGTACTTACTCCGCAGCATAATCTTCTAGTCATGTATTCTACACTTTCTTGACCCACAGGCTTTGATATAATTGTCCGCTGATTCAGATTGAGGAATTGTTTTTTTACTGCAGAATTCCCAGCAGGACAAGCTGATGCACTCCAGATACATATACTTTTAAATCCTATTTTAACCAAGTCTGCATATATAATTTAAAAACAGATGTGCTTAAAACAGTACAAATCAAAGACTGATTTGCAAGTTTACCAAGCCTGGCAAGGTCAGCCAATTTAGGTTAGTATTTGCATTGTTACCAGCTCCTGCAATTTTGCTTGAATTCTTCCAATATTTGGTATTCACTGTAAAACCCCGGCTGCTGGAACCAAGAGCTTTCATGAACTTCTGTACTTTAATTTTTAAAAGAAGTTTCCAAACCTTACCTTACACAAAAAAGTGACAATGAGACCCAAGTACCTAATTCTAAAAGCAATATGCCTAGAAAATGAATAAAAAGGAACCGAGACCTTCCTTTAAAAAAGGATTTCATCATTTAAAAAGCAGCTTTGGGGTGCAGAAGTGATAAATTTTTGAGGGTTTCCTATTTGATCTTCTTGGTCTCAATCTGCTTGGATATGAATAGCTCGGGATACCTTTTCTCTCTTCTTCCAAAGTGTCACATAAAATGTTGTCTGCAAGCAATCAACTTGTAACCTACTTTTCCACGGAGCTAACTTCAGTTTCTTTGCAATATTAAGCTTTCTTTCTCGCTTTTCTGGTGGAGACAAGTGCTTTGAACTGAGAACGTGTTACAGTTGACCAGCTTTATTTCCCTCCATGAAATCGTTTCAAACTCCTCCGCTGGTAACTCCGGGTGGGTGCCGGAGTTCAGGGTTTCCCATGCGGGTTGCTGTGAATGCTGTTTGCCTGGCGAGGCTGGGGCCGAGCCACCTAACACAGCTGAAAATACAAACCCCAGCCTCCCTTCTCCCTCAAGTCACCGAGAGAGCATCGAAGCTCCAGCAGACAACACGTCCGAACGTCTCCCCGTTCCCACACTCTCCTTTAAAGCCTCATTTGCTGGGCTGACATCACCCGTGCC
>VZRW01007143.1:8945-198378 GCA_013398125.1 Aegotheles bennettii | reverse complement strand
AACCCGTGTGCCGGCAGCGGGGCGGGCGGGGCGGGTTCCCTCGCACCTCGAGGCCTCCATCCCTGCATCAGCCTGGCTGCCCGCAGCTTCACTGGGTGCCCGCGGTGCCGGTGGTGGGTGCCTGGGTCCCGCGGGTGCTGGGAGTCCCGGGGAGCACACGCTGTGTTCCCCTGCAGTAAGGACAGGCTGCCGGGTCCCAGGGGAGCCAACCCTTAGCCTGTGCACTCCTCTCAAATGCCTGGTTCTGCCAGGGAAGCAGTCCAGTGAGTCCCGGTTTTGTTAACCCCCCTGAGCTTGTGTTTGAATTCAGTTTTCTGTGGGAAAACGGAGCAGGGGGAGGGAGGAAATGTGTGTGTGACAAGTGACACTTCTGAGCATGGTACTAATCGTGTTACAGTTTGTAAAGACCTTTGTTTACCAAATAAATCCGTGGGTTTAATTGATAGTGACCCTTCAAGTATCTTGTACCTGGCTTGTTCTGTGGAAGGTGTTGTGGATCTTAAAGAAACAATGCAATAAAACCAGGAAAAACGCCTGCAGTCATTTGCATGTTGTTTTCACGTTATCTGTGTTTTTTATTAACAAAAAGATAAGGAGTCTCATCCTACAGTTCATTCTGAAAGGTCCATCTGTTCAACTTTGATCACCATGTGTATCTCTTATGTCTCACGATTCTACCCTCATAACACAGTCCCCTTAAAATGTGTCATTATCAGAAGCAATTCTGAGGTCTTTGTGTATGCCTTTAAGATTGCTAGAATAATAGCTTGTTTTTTTCAGCATGTTTTTCATGGTTTCAGAAGTTCTTGCCTTCATTCGTCCAGCTGCCTGTCTGCTTGAAATTACCCTACCTACAGCAGAGCTGGCAGACTGAAACGTGTGCCCTGGTTTAGCCACTCTTGTGCAGAGTATCATTTTAGTTTGAACTCATTTTTTAAGTTTTAGCTGTTCAATCTGAGCCATGGGACTTTGCGTTGAAGTAGGTCAAGTATGGGCTTGTGTTCCTTCAGTTCCTCTGGGGGAGGATAAAGGTGAGCAGGCAGTAATTTTGGGGAGAAAAGTAACAAACAGGAGGTAGCATCTTAAATTGCTGTAGGTGTTTGCTGAGCAAACTTAGGCTGTTGCCCATCATCAATTATGGCAAATGATACATGTAAAGAGAACACGTTCTATGTTGGGAGACGGTCTTCAGCTTTGGTGCCATAAAATGTAAGAACCAGTGTATTAAGGGTAATTACTGGGTTTAGGAAGCCTTACTTTATTAATCTTTTTGTTTGCCTTAAAGGGCCTGGCCTTTGCTTTATTCCGATGCATTCCAAATAGCTAGGATAAATACTCTCTTGAACATTGCTTTGTACTATTTCAGAGTGAGTGACTTTCATGAGAACAAAACGTGTAACTTTAATGTTGCCACCAGTTACAGGGAATTATCAGTTTGTAGAAAATCCAGTAGTTACCATGAATGCTTGTAAACTGCATGTTAGAAACAACAGAAAACTGCAACTGTTGAGTTGTTCAGGCTTTTTTTTTTTTAATAAAACACTTAATAGCAGCCCATACACAGGATTTTGTAAGGAGGTAAATACAGTATGTATTGGTGTTTTTCAGTTAAACAGATGGTTTTAAAAATACCTTCTAATGGCCAGAGTTTTAAGTATGAGCTCTTCTGCCCTGCTTGTCAGTTTCATGTTTGTTACCTCGAGTCATTTACGGCTTTGTTTTCTAAAACTGGCATTCAGTTAATTTTCGGCTGGAACTCTGTGCCCAAGAATATGATTGAATACATTAAGTTTGCATTTTGATAGGTTACTTCTTTTCTCCCACTTCTTCTGTCACAGTCTGTTGTCCACATTCTCTAGCCTTTTCGTGGTGCAGTGAGTTGAAGTGTGTGCATGCTTAATTTCTGCATTACAGCTAAAAAGCACTTTTTGTAAAGTGTGCTACCTTAGTGGCCTGATCTAGCATGAGGTCACAGAATCACAAGCACTTCTGAAAAAAGCTGTGCTTAAAATGTGTGTACATCAGCTTCCATGCCTCTCAAAGAGTATGGTGATACCACTGGAAGATGCAGTGTTAGCCTTTGAAAGGCATCGTGAAATGCTGTAAATCGCTACCCAATGAAGTAAGGTAAGAGTGATACTGATTATGGTTACGCTAGTGGTATTAGAAATTACAAATGAGAACACAAGGTGGTAATAAAATCCTCGGTCCTGTTCCAATCAGTGATGTTAAGTCCCATTGATTTCAGTGGAAGCAGAAGAAATGTGGCTGATCAATTATAGACTCCCGTGGAAATGCCCACAAGAAGGGCAAGGCTGTGAAGTGTCAGAATGGTCCTCAATTTTATTTCTTTTCTTGTAGAGATAGGATCTTAAAGAGGCTAGGACATAAGTTTAACATTGAATTAATGGGCTTCATTGAATGTTGCAGAGGTAGCAGAAAAAAAACTACCTGTGTTTTTCTTTGTAAACCCATGCACGCTTCAGTTACTACGCACTCCTGATCATTTGTGTGCTTAGCTTTTTTTCCTTTGGTGTTTGCAGAGCGCGTGTGAATTTACATCAAATAAGTAGGATATTTTTTTATACATGTGTTTTTCTCCTTCCATCCCTGTGCAGCTCAAGACAAAAGGAAAGAGGAACATACTAAAATGTCACCAGAAGTTGCCTTGAACAGAATTTCTCCAGCTCTCTCACCCTTCATTTCCAGTGTGGTCAGAAATGGAAAAGTAGGACTGGATGCTACTAATTGTTTACGGATTACAGACTTGAAATCCGGGTGAGTTCCTCATCCATCAAGAATACCCAACCCCTCACAGTTAAGATGTCTTTTCAGGACTCAATTTTACCAGGTTCTTGTGTATTTAAGTGTTTCCAATATATCTGGAGCTGACATACTAGCTAGATTATTTTTTTGTCTTACTACCATTTTGTAGCTTGGGAGACTTAATTTGTCATATTGTTGGCAGTAATAATCTTGTTAAAACACTTCCATTGCTGCCACTTGATAGTGCTGTTTTTCAGCAGTGAGATGGTTATAGACACTTTTTCATGTTGTTTATCACTTGCTTGCTGGATCTTTTCTGTAAATTAAAAACTTGAAGATAAATTTGTGTGACCTTACCTGTCGTCATGAATATGCTAAATAAGAAAAAAAATTAACTTTTTCTGATCTCCTTCGAGATCACTGTATCAAGTGGACGTAGGACCAATTGTTTGAAATAGGCCAAGCTACTCTTTTTATTTTTAATTCCAGAAGGGTTCGTGATGGTTTTCAGGTAGTAATAAAGTTTGGGATGCACATGTACAAAGGGACCCTGGTGTGTAACTTCAGTGAATAATACATGGGAGAAGTTAAATGCTAAATTTAGAGTTTACTTTAGGCATTGTGCATAGTGGGGAAACTTCCACGGTGGTTGATAAAAGAATACTTAAGATGAGGCATGTCAGAAATTGCTTCATTGTTTTTAGAGTTGGGCATCTAACAGCATCCCCGATTCCAGATAGATCTTGAGAACCACCACAAATCCCTGTTGTTTAAAATGTAGTTCTGCTGAAAACTTCGTTTTATATGCTTCTGTAAGCTGCTTTATTATGGTTTCACAGAGATTTTGGGAGGTACTTTTCTGCTAGTTACAATGCCTTTTCAGGAAGGAGGTATGGACTCTAGGGTTAGTTTTAAAGGAACCATTCCTTTCCTGCAAGGTGCTGTGACAGAGTACAGATACACTTGGAGGTCTAAGAAGCTGTAACTTTGTTATTTGTGTCCTCTGGCATTTAGGCTTGCAGGTTATGTGAGACAGGCTGAGCAGTTACGCATTTGCTGGCATCATTTCACGCTAAACCTTGCTTTCTGTTGAATTAGTCTTCTAGGAAGGCTGATATGGGAGCTATCACATTTCTCCTGTTGAATCTGAGAGAAGGGAATACCAAAAAAAGGTAGAGAGAAAACGCAGCTGTAGTCTGGTGGTGAAGGTATCAGCTTGCCAGGAAGTAGATAAGGATTTTGCTTTTTGCACACTGAATGCTTATGTTGCCTGCCTTTAAAGTAATACATTAAAATATTAGAGAGTGGTGTTTTCTACCTTTTCAGAGGTATTTTGTAGTTGTTATTATAAAGTATTCAGGCAGTGATTTTACTGAGAAGATCTTGAATTTGCTTTGGTAACTCCTGAATATTTTTCAAGAGTTTGTTCTTTGAAAACCTAAAAACTGCCCTCAACTGCACCTGTCACCCAAACCCAGGGACTGGGTTTGTATAGTAACTGTATTGAACATGGAATCTACAACACAAGTACAGCCCCTGGGAGAGGTTGTCCCATATCTTGCTTAAAGGAATAGGCTCAGCTATATGCAAGTGCTAGCAATATTTAATATTTTTTTATGTTGAAGCTTTTTTATGGCTTGAGGTTGTTAGGGTTTGGAGGTGGGATAATCAAGATTCTGCATTTAGTTGAGAATTATTTTTAAGGTGGGGTTATTTTGTGCTAAAAAGTTTCTTAAAAGCATTATTCTAAACAGGAATTATTAGCAATTGCTTGAAATTTTGAAATGTAAATTTCACATATGTGTTTTTTTAGGAAAGATTTGTTGTTTGTTACAAATAAATCATTGTTAGCTTATTTATAATAGAAAAATTTGAATTTATGCATAAGTGTGGCAATATAAAGTTCCTTGTGATTTAGTGCTTTATGATGTCACTGAACAGGTAAACAGTGTAAAATTACTTAACACAGGATGGGTGCATCACAGAATTACAGAGAAGTCCCTTCCATAACTCAAGATCTAGTTCAGTGATCTAGTTCACCTTTGATATAGGAGCCTTTGGGACTCCACAGACTGGTTTTGAGAGGCCCATGTCAATTGATTAATAAGAAAATCTCCAACCCACCATACTGTCAGTACATTTAATTTTGTTGCTGGATGCTGCCTCTAAAGGAAGACTTTGTGGGGCTCTGAGAGTTCAGAAATGGATTGAAAGCTATTGGTCTCCTCTCCTCCCCTATCATCACATCACAAGATTGTCCAAACCCCTGTATACTTTCACTTTCGTTAAGCCTTTTTAAAGAGAGAAATGACAATGCAGAGGAAATAGCAGGCGGAGGCAAACATAGCTGATACCCACATCAGAAAACAGAAGTACAAGGACATAGCGGTTGCACGTGAACAGAAGACAAATGAGGAGAACAGTTGTTAGAGTAATGGGGATGAGGTTCAGGACATTAATTGCAAAACTCTCTTCAGTTTCAGTGGGGCTGAATCATGCTTTAAACTTAAAAAGTTGAAGAGGAAGGTGAGGAAGAGGTACTAGATTAAATGTTTGAAGTTAAACAAAAAGCATTTCTTGATCTCAAGTAAATATGACCATTTGTAAGTACTGTCAGTTCAGAAACTTTGCTTGTGAATAGTGATTGTACATTTATTGACACATGGAAGGGGCTGTAAACGCATCCCTTCTGTAGCCTAGCTTGAGTTTGTTACAGAACGTGTAAGTATTTTGTGCTTCAACTGGTGATGTCGTGTGGAAGATTTAAGAATAAGATAAAGAATAAAGGAATAAAATAAACATAATTTTACTGTAACCTTTAAGCTGTTAAAATACTTAAGGTAATCAACTCAGTAGCTATTAAGTTTGAAAACAAGCACCTGGAAGCTTCTGGGTCAAGGGGAGGAGCTGCGTGGCTGCTCCACTGTCACTTAAATTCACAGAATCACAGAATCCTAGGGGTTGGAAGGGACCTCGAAAGATCATCTAGTCCAACCCCCCTGCCAGAGCAGGGTCACCTAGAGTACATCACACAGGAACGCATCCAGGCGGGTTTTGAATGTCTCCAGCGAAGGAGACTCAAATAGGATACTGTTACTCTGGTAGAAAATTAGGAGTTACTGAATTTACTCCTCTTCAATGAAGAACTGGTACTTTGGAATGTATAACAAAAACAAAAGAGTTCAAACTGAAGATCCATCCATTCTCGTTTCTTAGGTTTTAGGAAACTGAAGCTGTGCTTAACAGGGAATAATGGTAACATACTGAATACAGTAATAACTCCAAGGCCTTGCCCGTTCAGAGCCTTGGTTTTGACATTCTCAACTCAAAAGTGGAAGGAATTTCCCTTTTATTTCACCAGTGCAAGATCAAATTCCAGGTTTATAGGCTATCATGTCAGTTGATTTTGATTTGTAAATGGCAAACATATTAAGCCTTTAATTATTTGAAAAGCCAATCCATATGTCAGATGGTTTTAGTAAAGAACTTATTTTTCACTTGTTCTAACATTGCTAAGATGGACTATTTAGTTTTGTTGTGTTTTATAAAGTGTATTAAAGAGCTGATGTTAGATCAAAAGTTTGAAATATGCTGATATGTTAATTTGCTTTGCTTGCAAGAGTGGGAGGGAAATATGTCAAGTAAGGAAATCCTATTTTGTAGTCTTTGGGCATGTAAATGTTTTATAATAATATGTTACAATTTCATAATGTCTGTGTGTTTTACAAACTTATTAGACAGTATGAGTCTCATCAGACACTTGCATATATTTACATCTATGAGTAGGACCTTCAGGATCAAGTCCTGTTTATAGGAATTGTATGGCTACTGCTGATGCAGCGTGAGTGAAGAAATGTGAGTACCCCTGAACTGAGCTCAGCAATGTGGCATGACAGAATAGAAGGAAACTCTTGAATAGAAATAGTAATAAAAAGTTAGGTGGCCAAATCTGCAGTGCTATTACCTTCTTACTTGTAAACAGTGAACAAAAACAGAACCTGAGTGTTCAGTCACATCTGAAATATAGCACCTTTAGCAGCATTGATTCTGTGATAAGAAAAGTGGTGTCTCTTTGAAATTATGACCCCTCTTAATTAGATATTAAAATTTACTCATAACCAACTGAATTGTGGCTAAGTAATTTTTCCTAGCATTTGTACATATAATCATGGGAAAGATGATGAATAGGAAAAAGTGATTATTAGGTAGATTAAGAAATAGAGGACATTTTCCTGTGTGAAGGGTGTTTAATTACTATATAATGTAGAACCCAATTATTTAAGAGGCTGCTGCTTTTCCTATGGTGTTACAATGGTAAAAACATATCTGTGGTAGTCATTGCCTTTGAGAACGTTTTTTCCCTACAGCTGTTCATCAGGGCCCGTGCTTGAGCTTCAAATTATGCTGCAAGCCTATTCTTACTCAACAAACTTTATTTTGTTTTTTAAATTACTTTGATGTATTGCACCAGGCAGAACTTCAAAATGAATACAGTGATTTAAAGCTGCATATATTAAGATTCTATTTTATTTTTTTAGATATGCACTCGTAACAAAATTTTAAATTTCATACATGTTTGGTAATACTATTCCATATTTATGAGGAGATTAATTGTGGAATTTTTATGTAACTGGTTTGTAGTAAAACACGTTGGCATTTTGCTCTTTGCAGCTGTCTGATTCACTATGGATTTCTGCCTCTTTGCTTGATACTGAGCTATGTTTACAATTATTTATGTTCCATAGAGAAACCAATATGAAAAGTGGTCAAAAGAGTGAAGTACTGTCTGGAGTAGATTTTAACATACAATATACTATCAAACTGTAACAAGGTATTTATAACTGTATTGCCCTGCTTCCGAGTGAGCAGTGATGTTTTACTTTTTTGTGTTATCAAGTAGACTGCAATATGCTTTGGTATTTCCTTTTCTTTTGGGCATTTCCCTTTTTAAAATAAATAAGCATTTTACGTGAGTATTTAATGAAATAATGTTATTTTTTAACCGTGAAATATTATTATAGTATTCTAGTGGTTATTTAAAGCTTTTGCTTTATCTTTTGCTTTTGATTAAATTAAACATTCTACTTCAGGTACTTGAGAAAAGTTCACATTCTATAATTCACATTTACATCTATAGATAGTTGGGGTTTTTTAACATGCATTTTCTTTATGTTTGAAGTTTAATGAGTGTGACTCTTCTGAACACAATTCCTATGAAAAGCTGTTTTAAAAAATAATTATGTTCTGAGTAAAATGTATACTTGAAAGGATGTGGCAGTTTTTAGGAGAGGTACGGTCTTATGAGTCCTTTACTGCTAGACTGGATAAGTCATAAACTATTATTGTTGCATAGAGTAGGTAGTTTCATTCCAGTTTCTGATAACAAATATTTTTCTTTACCATAAAGAATCTCATTACTAGTAGCTTGCTGTCACTCAAGCAAAATTTAACCAGCTGAAGCTCTGGTGGGACAATGCAAGAGAGTTATTGCTGTGGAACAGCACTTGGAACTTCAAACTGCCGTTTTTCTGTGCTGGTCCAAAAAGACTGACTGTTCCCAAGATTGTTCTCTCTTGCATTTGCTTCTGAATGTTGAAAAAACAAAGGCAAGATGTCTGTCTGATAAAGATCTAAGTGCATGCATTTGGTAATGGTTTTGTAAATATTCTCCACAAAGTTTGGCTTTTTTTTTTTTACACCAATTTTAAGTGAGATGCTTGAAGTTTTTCATAAAAAATGTGTTTCTCAGTTTCAAGTGCTATAAGTTTGCAACCAGTCACTAGTGGCGTCCCTCAGGACTCTGTATTGTGCACAGTGTTGTTTAATATCTTTATTGACAATCTAGATGAAGGGATCGAGTGCACCATCAGTAAATTTGCAGATGGTACCAAGTTGGGTGGGAATGCTGATCTGCTGGAAGGTGGGAAGGCTCTGCAGAGGGATCCGGACAGACTGGATCGATGGGCTGTGGTCAACTGCATGAGGTTCAACAGGGCAAAGTGCTGTGTCCTGCATTTGGGCCACAACAACCCCATGCAATGCTACAGGCTTGGGGAAGGGTGACTGGAAAGCTGCGCAGCAGAAAGACATGAGGGTGCTGGTTGACAGCCAGATGAATATAAGCAAATGGCATTCTGACCTGTATCAGAAATAGCGTGGCCAGCAGGACTAGGGAAGTGATTGTCCCCCTGTACTCGGCACTGCTGAGGCCACACCTTGAGTGCTGTGTTCAGTGCTGGGCCCCTCACTACAAGAAGGGCACTGAGGTGCTGGAGTGGGTCCAGAGAAGGGCACCTATGCTGGTGAGGGGCCTGGGGCACAGGTCTTACGAGGAGTGGCTGAGGGAACTGTGGCTGTTCAGTCTCAAAAAGAGAAGGCTCAGGGGCGACCTCAACACTCTCTGTAACTACGTGAAAGGAGGATGGAGCGAGGAGGTGGCTGATCTCTTTTTCCCAGTGACAAACGATAGGACAAGAGTTAATGGCCTCAAGCTGTGCCAGAGGAGGTTTAGACTGAATGTTTCTTCACTGAAATGGCTGTCAGGCATTGGAACAGACTTCCCAGGGAAGTGGTCGAGTCGCCATCCCTGGAAGTGTTCAAAAAATGTGTAGATGTGGCCCTTAGGGACGTGGTTTAGTGGCAGACTTGGCAGTCTTGGGGAAACAGTTGGACTTAATCTTGAAGGTCTTTTCCAACCTAGTTGATTCTGTGAAGTAAAGAAAGGATTTTAAAAAATAAAGGTAGTATTAGATAATTGTGATAACTTGGCCTCTAGTTTGAAAGACATAAGATTTCCTAAGATTCGTTAAATTTAAATTCAGTTCAATACTGCAGAGTACGTGTTTGCTGGTATTTGTAGTCTGCAACAGTGAGCGACTTCCTCCTGTCTGACGTTGAAAAAACGGAATGTAATGTCTATCAGTTTTATGCTTTAATAAAAATACAGGTGCCAACTGTTTCTTTCCTAATTTGTTTAAAGAAAGCGCTTCATGTGGTATAGTACTAACTTGTGAGCCAAGTACAGTTGAAAATATGTACTTTAGCAAGGTACTTAAATGTATGTTTTGACTATCTGTACCTTGGTAATTCTGAACGTTTCTTCAAAGCCAGGGCTTATGTTAATATATTGTAGGTTTCTGCCAAGGAGTTTCTGCTATTGTAACTTCTATAAAACCTTGCATCACATGGACATAGCATTTGTTTAATGTAAGCTGGACAGATCTCTAGCGTACCATGGATCTTGGATGCATATTACATTTCACCAGAGCCTGACAACAACAAACAATTTTTATTCTTCTGCTGAGTAGAGAAGAATATATTCCTGGATAGCTGGTCAGTAAATTCTTCAGCCTTACATACGCAGTTACACTTCATGTAGGCCTGACTCTCTCACATGCATATACACATATATAGCATAACATTAAGTAGCTAGTGTACGCTTCTAATGAAGCTGAAGCAAAGGATTATGATTTTTTTTTGTTTTAGCCATTGTCTGGTGAGTTTAGGGGCTCTAAAAGCATAGGAGGTGATCAGAGACCGGTAGGCAAGTGTTGAAAATCTGATTCTGCCACATTTACATTGCAGCCAAGAGAAATCAGTGGGAATACTTCTGTAAACTGCTTCTGTGAGTCAGTGATAGTAAAGGAAGCAAACCATTAACTTTTGAAAACAGAATCTGTACACTATTTTCTAACTACACAATCATTCTCTCACAGTGTGGGAAATCAAAAACTGTTACAGGCCTTTTCTTATAATGTATTGATTGCTATGAAGCCTGCACAAAAATTGTCAAAGAGAAGTTACATTCTCATAAAAGTCTCTTTGGTTGACACTTTGGTTGACATCTCTCTATTGATGCCCTTTTAAATGCACCTTTATAAATGCTTTGGGATCTCTTGAACCGTCAGTCATGGTGCTCTTTCTACTGACTGATGGAGAAATGAATTTTTCTGACCGGGTAACTCTGTCCAGCACTGAATTTTCAGTGTAGGCTTAATACCTCAAACTCAGCTGAAAACAGAATAACGCCACCAATGCAGTGCTGTCCCTGAGCTGTTTTAATCTGTTTCTTGATATACTTAGCTTAGGTGTTTACTTGGCACTGCACTGCACAGTGTAGACATACCTTGAAGCAACTATTATCTAACTGGAAGGGAGCATCTGAAAAGAATACTTGGAGCTGTATGTATAATGAACAGACTTTAATTTGCTCTTGAAATTGATATTTTTATTAAAGATATTGAGTTCAGTCCTTGAGGTAAACATAGACCTCTTTAGGTAATCCGTAGAAAAGTAGAAGTTGATAAAAAGGAACATACTTATTTTGTCTTTCCTGAAATAAAGGAATTGGTATGTCTGAGGCAAACCACTCTGCAGTGTAGGCTACAGGTTCTTTTCTTTGTAATCTGTGGCATGTGGCTGAGAGAATAAAATTAGATCACTAGGACTGAGTATTTTTATTGCTGTAAAATGAAAGAATCCCAATGAAATGAAGTTAAAGGAAATTGCAGAATTCCATTATGAAGAAGAAAGGAAAAAAAGTCAAATATAAACACGTTTAAAATCATATTTTCCTAAAAAGAAACCAGATTTCTATGCATCACTGAAATAATATTTTTAAACCAAAAAAGTGACAGAATACCTGTTGCTCTGATTTGGATGGTCAGTTCCTTGTTCAATAGGAAAACATGTTTGGATTACTCTTGTTTATAGTTAATGTTACCAGTAACCTTTCAAAATGTGTCCCACTCTGCATTATTTCTTTCTCTATTTTCTGCCTCTTCTTCTAGAATGTTGGTTTTGATCTCTTGAGTAAATGTTGTTCTGGAATTTGTTGGATTTTATTTTTTTTTTTGTCGGAGGGGAATAATACGTTTCCTGTTCTTTGTTAAGAATTCTTCTGTAATAAGAATTTTTTTTTTAACTAATAGATAGTTGACTATCTGTACTGTTTTTCAGTCTGCCGTAAATCTTAGTCATAAGCCTTAACTTAAACGCTGTCAAGGTGATATGATTTCAGCCAACTGCAAGCCATTTTCAGGCAATGAAGACACTTAATTTCTTTGGAAGTTTCAAGTGGTATATCATCTTCTATGTAATCTTTAATTTTTAGTATTAAGCTGTTTTGCATGGGCAAAATCAAGTTTTCTTACATAGATGCAGGAGGAAGGAGAACTTTGGGGTGTAAGTGAAGTTTTTGAAGTGGCATAAAGAGAGGTGATGGCAGTTGCGGTGAGTTGGAGACATGAAGTTGTAGGAACTTTGGGTAGACCGAGCTCTCTTCACTGGGGTGAGAAGTGACTCTGCTCATAAGTGGTTGCAGGAGGTCCTATTTGTTCTCTGTGCCTGTGAGGCTGCTAAGGGATGAGCGAGGTCTAGCCCCTATTGTCATGCTGGGAGAAAACTGAACTGGCTTGTGAGGTCAGGAACAAGCATTTGCAGGGGAGAAGAGGATTTTTTTTTAACTCTCACCAAGAAGAGAGTGCATGGACCTGTTGTCTTTAGGTATAGTTAGATGGTTAGATATGACCATGGGGAGAGTGATGACTGATTTTATGCTTTATGGTGTAGCCTTCAAATAGTATTAGCACAATTGAGGTGGCTGTGAACTGTGGGAATTAATGGGAGAAAGTTATTAGAGAAAGACAAGGAGAGGTGAGGGCTTCCTGAACCAGACTTCCTGAAGAAAATGTAACATGCAGCTTGTTTTCTGGGACTTGTTTTCTGCAGGTATGCTTCCACAGGGTCATCTGTTGTAATTTTGTATATGATTAGGATTTTCTTGTCTTTTTAGTCTATTGCATATCTTTAATGTTGTAATTAATCTAAAATAATGCTAGAAATAGGAAAACTACTGGTATTTTTATTTTGTGTCATCTTTTCATAGGCCTTCTCCTGTGTCTCCAGTTCTGTAGTATTTTGTATGAATATACACAATTCAAAGTTACACTTTTGAATGTATGTGCAACGGAAAGCTGTGCAGTTATGTTCAAAATATGGTCATCCTTACTTGGTCCATATCCAAAGAACTGAATTTGTAGTCCTCTTATTGACGTAAATTTCTTTTGAGAGTTTGAGATTACAAAATGAAATAATTAAAAATCTGTAATCAGAAAGCTCTAAAAATCTTCAATTAGGAGAGAACTTTAAAAGAAAATGTGAAAAGTTATAGGATCACTGGACACCTCCTAATATTGTTTAGCTAGTTTGTTAAAGGGGAAAGTATATAAACATGGACTATGATTTTAGTCCTTGTTTTTTTCCTGATACCAGTTCATTGCATTTTCCAATAAACTGACTGGTTCTATGGTATGAAATAAATTACTTAGAAAATAACTTGGGAGTCTTTATGGCTACTACAGGTGGTATTGGGAACAATGCTAAATGACTTATTAAAACTTACGTTTATAATAGCTTAGCTTTTGTGACTTCCTGTGTGAACATGCTCTTTCTGTGAGCATCAAAAGTATCTGAAACTCCAGGTGGTACATTGTAATTTCATACTTGGCAAAGAACGGTTCTCTTTTAGAGTAATCTAAAAGCAAAAATGTTCCTTGTCTGATTTTATTTTCTTTCTTCAGCAATTGAATTCACATCAGTGAACACCTGAAGTAGAACATGAGAGATTATTAGGTTCTAACTTATTACAGAGTAATACGTAATCAAATGGCAGTTATGAAAATATGAAACAGGACTTCAAATCTGATAGGAAGGGAGGGAGGTGAAGTAAATCCAAAGGATGCATCTGCCACTTCCTCACACTCTTCTCTAAAACTTTGCTTACGAGTCCCAAGGATTTGGGGTACAGCTGGCCTTACAGTGTAATGCAGTAGTATCTTTTCCTTGCCTGAACACGTGACAGAAAGGTAGTTTATGATACTGTGAATTCACTAGTTTATTTACCAAAACATTGTCTACCAGAGTGTGCATTGTGAGTTACCCCATTGCAATTTTCTTGTTTCTGTTTATTTTTCAATCACTCCTTCATTAAAATTTCCATTTTCTGTTCCTGTTCTATTCTTTTGGGGAGTATTTGTACCATGTGTGGTTTTTCAAGGGAGTTACAGGTAATTGCCGTATATGTCTAAAAGATCTTGATTACAAAGGTAATTATAAAATGTTTCTAAAGCATGTTTGTAAGGCATGTTTTGTTGAAAACTTTCCTTTGTCAATTGTTGATTACTTGTCTTCATTTGTATCACAATTAACTGCTCGTGCCCCACTTATAATGAGCTTCCACTCTAAACTGTGGGGATTTTCTGAATGGAAACTTTTGAGATAGTTTGTTCTTCAGAGCTTTTTTTTTTCAAGGACGCTTGCAAGTATGTTGGGTGTGGTGCTGGTTATCAGCTCTGTCTTCATATTCCTTTTTGTGGTGGTCTTTTCCAGCCCATCCTACTATTGTGACTGGAAAAGAGCTGTTCTAAAATCAGCCTTCCTAGGCTAACTGAACATGGAGTTCGTGATGCTAAAGAAAAGTCACAATCACGTGGGGTCTGTATGTGCTTTTATTTAATGTAGAAGTTCTCTGAGGTGATTGCAAAACATATATACGTTTGCTTCCTTCGTTTCCCTTGTAGAGGCTGGGCTGAATGTGTGCCTCCAGCAGAGGCAGCCATACTTTGAGGGATTGCAGGACACTTGCCACAAGGCTGAGGCAGATGCAAAGGAGATCTGCAGTTCTAGAAGCAAGCGAGAGTTCTCCCCACCTGCAACATCTGCTTTGTCAAAGTCTCACTCATATTAAGTAAATCTACATTTTTTCTTAACATACAGCTGCTATATTTACTAATGACAGTAGTCATTAGATGCTTTTGTATAGTGTTTCAAGAGAAAGCAGTTTGTTGGCAGCTGAATTAATTCTAAATAGTTACTTGAACTTTACTATTTAAAAATGCAAATCTGCCTATGGGTGCAGGAGGGAAGTGAGGGCTTGTTTTCCTAGGGTATGTGTTCTGCCTAGCATCCCACTGCTTTCTAAAAGTTCTAATTACTGTGAGGAAAATCGGTTTTGTTGGGAATATAGTTGACATATCTGGAGACACCCTGGAATATTTCCCAGTCCATAACCATGTATTGAAATGCTGTTGCAATTATGGAATATCATCCATACTAACAGGATTCAAAACCAACATCATCAGCCATATTGCAATACCAAAAGTAGTCTTTGTATATAATTCCATTTTATACTAAGTCTGAAGAAACCAGCTAGGGTACAAATGAGTTTTATGAATACAGTGGCTTTATCTCTTGGAAAATTCTTTGGAATAATTATGAATTTGCTTTCAGATTTTAATATTTTAATTAAAAGATGTATGTAAGTAGCGATCACTCTACATGTGACTGGATTTTTATTTCCCAAAAGCAGTGGTGTGTGTCTTTATCTTTTAAGTGCAAATTTTTCTCTCTTATATGTGTAATACATATGTCTGTATAAACAAGGGTAGCTGAAGATGAAAATTGGTTGAGTAGACTATCTTGCCCGTTTCAAATTTTGCCTGATTGACAGAATTTTGGTTGGATCTGTTGGTTTTCAGCAGCAGCTGCTCAATACTCCTCTTGTGTATCTGCAGGTCTCTGGGAGCCTGTAAAGCTTTGTATGCTGTTGCAGGGACCTGCAGGATGGTACACGTGTGATACCATCAGTGTCAGCTCTCTAAAATGTGATTTTCACCATTTGTTCTGTTTCCTGATCCTTGCAAAAAACCTGTCACCTGCTGGCCTTCATTCTACTCTCCTCCCCCCTCCATACACTTTAATTATTCTTAATGCCTCTGTAGATGACTTACCCATCTGTTATGAATTCTGCAATTAATTCTTAATTAAATGGGATGAAATATTGTGTCTTCAAGGAACACTGGAGCAGATTTCCATCTACAGAAATGGGAGGAAAGAAGAATCTAAAGGCATCAACAAAGGCTGTTCTACATGAGTTTAACATTAAGGTGTTTTTCTTAGCAAATGCCACAGTAAAAGTTTTGGGTAGAGTATTGAGTTAGCTGCCTCTTACTAGTAACAAGGTATTTGCCTTTCTTTGCCTCTGAATTATATTTGACTGTTGCTGACAAAACCTTCAGCCTCTAAACCCCTGACTGAATTGTGCCTTGTCATTACTAAAATAATACTTAGTTGCTTCTTTAGCGTCTTGTATTATGAAAGTAACTTGACCCCCTTTTTCCCTGACAGTATCTTTATATGACATATATAGGAGCAATTAGAAACATATGCTAGGTATATTAGAGCTGGGAAGGGTTGGGGATCCAGCCAGTGGTCAGAACTTCCTTTGCGGTATTGCACTTTTTATTTTTGTGTGTGTTGGTTTTTAGCAGTGTTTGCCATCAGGGTATCCCTAATGCTGTGTGAATCCTTCTTGGCTTTTGCATCAACAGCCCGGTGAACAAAAAAAGTTGTCTGTTGTCCAAAAAGTACTAATTCTCAAGAACAGCAAGTGTAGCAGCCTAAGCATCATGAGGTTAAAGAAGCTTTGCATCTCTGGCTTATTCAGGTTAGGCAGTCTCAATATTAAGTTCCTGAAATCATAGTGGCTAAATTTCTTAGTCTGTTTTTTCTTTGCTATTGTACAGTAAAATTCACTGATGATTTTCACTTAGTAAAGGTGGTAAAGGTTCTAAGAAGGAAAAATGACTAAACACGTTACATTCTTTAATCAAAAAATTTGATAGTCATCAGATATATCTGACATGAGTATTGGGGCAAATGCCTTAACCACCAATTAAAATAAAGAAATAAAAAGGAAATTACCTATTTTTCAGTAGAGCTATTGTATTTATGTTAACATTTCCAGATGTTTGCTATGGATTTATATGGTTCTAAGCAGTAGATTTTTAGGAGTGGTGTAAAAGAAGAGCCCCAGACTAGAATATTGGGATATGAAGAGGTGGATTTTTTGGGGGGTGTTGGTGGGTTTGTTTTGTTTTGTAGGTTTTTTTTAATTCTTTTGATAGAACAACCACTTATCTCCAGATGTTAAGGATGAAGGTGGTAAACACTTGGGCTCTTGTCTCATTGTGATGCCTTCGGCTGTCACAGGCTTATTTTTGGATAAGATTTTGCCAGAGCCCAAATAATTTAAAACTGCTTGTCTTGGAAATACTTCCAAGTGATGGTTATAGAAAACTAGTTGACAGGAAGACTGTGTTGAAATCTAGGGCTATCACCGTCCCCCTTATCAGCATGGCTTCAATTCTGTAAAATCTCAAATTGACTTAGAGGGAAAGGGAATAATTTTATGTTAAACAAAAACAGAAGAAGAGTCAATTCAACAGAATAATCCATTACAAATACATGTGTATAAGAGAAAACCTTGGTGTTAAGTTCAACTAGAAGTGGCTTTCTAGAGGCTTTTAGAATGCTCCAGAAAGAAGGATTCATTTTGCAGAAAAAGACCACCTACTATACCTATCATTTTAGGTTGATGCCTTATTCCGAGTGGCAAAACCGAGTGACTTTCCTGATTATTTTTTTTTCTCTATCCATTGGATAATCTTTTTTTTTTTTTCCTTTTGTGGCTGGTAATGAATTCTCAACTCTTCTAACTTAGAATCTGGTGCTGACAGTGACTTTTTCTATTAATACAACTGGTTTAGTTTATGGGGTTTTTTTATTTACTGTGAAAGAAACCTTTTCCCAACAGGTCACAGACAATCTCAAGTGCAAGATGCATCAAACATTCAACAAAGGGATGTTTTACTTGTCTCCTACTTGAAATATGTATTTTATAAGGAAATAATGTATCTATCTCAACTCGAGTTGAACTCAAGGAACTTACCTAAAATCTGCTGAGAAAGTTTGTATTCAGCTATGGTTTCTTGCATATGTGATTCCATTTACCAGATTCCAACTGTAGGTCTCAGCACAGCTCCTTTGAATAGGGCAGCATGATTTTAAGTGATAAATTCAAGGATGTTCCTTTGTCCCGGAAACTTGTCAGGTTGATGATTCTTTGATATTTTAGTAGGGAAACCATTATGGGAGATCTTGTGGTATAGCATTAATCATCTTATGAAGACTAATTCATATCACTCCTCTGAGCATCAGAGCATTAATTCTTGCTTCCATGGCTTTCCTATATAAAATATTGACTATTTAGATGAAAATATGCAAAATGTTGTAATATTTTTCCATTAATAAAGAGGGAGATAGCACATCTATTCATCGTGACATGGAGCCAGCTTCTGAAATTAATTTTCAACACCAGATATTACTGTTCTATCTATCAATTCTCTGCCAAGATACAACAACAAATAATCTTTAAAAGACCTTGTTACAAGTCATTCCTTTTCAATGTGACTTTGTATAGACCACTTAAGTAAAAGGATCAGCAAATGTAAAGTCTCATGTTTCAGAGCAGATAGAAGCCGAGCTTCTGGATTGATCATGTTTGTAATTATGAGAGGCTCTGTGTGTTAAGGAATAAAGTAGGACATGTCTGTAGCCAGGCCATTATCTGTGGCTTCCTGTTGAAATAAGGTCACACACAAACTGCTAGATGTACCAAAGTTTTGATTTGCCTTAGGAGCTTTGTTCTTCTACTATTTATACTAAAAAGTAACTGGCTTTTTTCAGATGGACATATTTTTGCTTGGTTGCTCAGCTTTTTGCGGTTATTGAGGTCTCTTGCACAGGCTAGCCAGAATAATTTGACAAAAAAAGCCCAAACAAACAAATCAAAAATCCAAAAAAACCCCTGTGAATGCTGTCACTTTCCATCACTTCTAGACCTGTAAAATTAAAAACGTTTCTACTAGAGTGTAACAATCTAGGAAAGAATACTTAGTATTGCTTTTAGGGACATTTACCATGAAGTCAGGCTTTTATTTTAATGTTAAAGAATATTATACTTTCCCTAAGTATTTCCAAATGGGTCATTGTGCTGAAAGAAAAGATTGTAGGGTATTTCCAGGGTCAGAAATTTTTGTGTCTGTTGAAAAGCTAACAACAATGTTATTTTGGTGGTATTTGAGAAATGTGCCTCTGAATGTGACCTGTGATACTTTGAAAGAATCTTCCATTAAATATTAACTGATGTTGCAGAGATATTTTGGAACTTGCAAAGGATTTTTTCTGTGCTTCCTAGAATTGGTCTTATATGTGATGCAAGCCTTAGAAATTACTTAAAAGTAGATAATAATACTCTCATGCCTATAGCTGTTAAATTCATCCACAGCCATTAAAACACCTTAACAATGAACACTCCTGTTTTGCTGTTCTCACCTACTAAAAATTTCATTTTTGAAAAAATTGCGTTCTCTTGTTTCTAATGCACTGGACCTCTAATCTTTCATATTGTCAATCAAAACCTGATTTTACTCCCACTGAGGGTGGTGATACTTACTGCTTTTGCTAAGCCCTACCTAGATGTGATTCAAAATGAAGTAGTATAGACCACTAAATCAAAACGCTTCTCAGCTCTGGTTCTGTCGTTCAGCATGCTGCGTTCTCTCTCGTTTTGGCATCATTGGCAGTTTTAATAAACATTATCTCTTTTCCATCATCGGTCTTTCAATGAAATGTGAAGTAGCATTCTACCAGAAGAAAACCAGTGCATTCTTTCTGGGTGAAGCAATATATGAACTAATCTTTTCTGAAACTTGCTTTCCAGTCAGCTCGGCACACATCTGATAGTCACTGTATCTAAATTATATTTCTATAGATTGTCTTGCATGGTGCTCTCACAAGACATAGCAAAAACGTTTCTAAAGTGAAGACAGCACATGTGTTGCCTCCCTTTTATTTGCAAGGACAGTTACCTAATTTCCCTGATGATACTGAAAAAGTGCAGTGTATTCTTGTTGAAGGCTGTCAATTGTATCGATTAGATTCTAGGTGCATGCAAGTGATTTGCTTATATTTTTTGATATTTTTGTGGAAATTTTGTTTAAGTGAATTGATCTGTAGTTCTGTGGCTGGTTCTTTGTGATGAAGCTGTGGGCACAGATTAGTTAAAATAGTAAATGTAGCTCAGTGAATAAAAACAATCTGAAACTAGTGCACGTGGTTTCCTTAACTTTTGAAATGTAAAGAGAAAAGAGATTATAGACCCAATATCTGAGAGAAATGGCTCTCTGAAGCATTTTGAGTGTGCCAGTGAGAATTAATATTACCTTATTTGCCCTGATGTGTCTTTTGCGGTAAGATAGATAGAATTGCAGGAGTTGCTGTGTTGTGTATTCTGATAAGTTTTGTGCCTTCTGGCCTACCCATATTTTTGCTTTCGGCTGTGTGTATGTCCCAGTAAACATCTTTTGTTTCATTATATTGTGGGTGGCTTGTGTTACAGCTCTACCAGTGATCTGACATATGAGCTCAGGCAAGTTATTTTACCTTTGTCTACCTTCTTTTCACTGTATTGTCTAGAGTTGGTCAGTCTTTAGCTTTGATCTTTAAGTGGCTTGCAGCAAGTGTAGCTCTTGTGCTAGGGTCATAAACAATTCTCAATGATATTAGGCTGGCAAGTTAGCAAGATCCCTCGATATGGAAAGCAATGAACTGCTAAAGGCTTCCAGTGTTTTTGCTACTGGGACCCGTCATATGCCCACCAGCCCATGGTAGTGAGAGCTCCAGGAACCCTTTCTGCCAGTGAAACAATTTCTGTCACTATTTCTCCTTTTGCAGCTGAGTTGTTTGTTTATTTGTTTGGGGTTTTTTGTTGGTTTTGGGTTTTTTTTCTTATGCAAGGATTTTGGTACATGACTTAAAAGGTGTGAAGAAGTTGGTCATCTCTGGCCTAGACACTAAGAAGTTTTTCAGTGACTTTTGTGTTCACGAAATCCTCGCTCATCACTGTGAGACCCAAATTCCCATGTGGTGTTCCAGATAAACAGGAGATATGAAATGGTCACAGATCATTAACTTACATGCTCAGTTGTCATAGCCTCAAATACCTGATTCTGAAACTTGCTCACCTGGAGGCTTACTGTGAGACTTTTCCACCAGGGAAAAATTATGTGTTAAATTAGGTAAAAATGACTGAATGTGGATGTAGTAAAACTAAGAATCATCCCAGGTATCTTCATGGGAGAGATACGGAGCATGTAACTATGTTACTGTGGCATAGGAAAAAAAGCTGTCACCTGCAACATTGTATACAGAGAATTTGAGGGCTTTGACTAATTGATCAATTATTCTAATAACACTCTGAAACCAGGGCATTTTGTGCATGAATTTTCTGTTAAAATGGGAAAGAAGATAGTTGGCATGGATCCTAAAGTTTCACGTGCTGTTGTGAGAACTGCTGATTGAAAGAGAATGGACCTCCTGCACCTTTTCTTCTTCCCCAGAATCGTGAGGAGTGGTGTTTCTAGTATTCACAGCATCTTTACTATGTCAGTCATTTGTACCCTGTAGAATAATGTTAGCGTCTAGCTATGATCTGTAACTGCTTAGCACATTCTTCTCTTATCTTCATTTTTAGCTGTACATCCTTGACCCCTGGACCTAGCTGTGATCGGTTTAAGCTACATATCCCTTATGCTGGAGAAACACTCAAATGTAAGTGAAAAACTATTGCTGTTGCATCTTGGCTGTTCTTTCAGCAACAGTGTTCTATATCATGTTAAGTTTTCCACTGTGTCTAATGAATTTTGGTTTTGAGATACCTGTGTTTGTTTATTTTTCTTAAAGCTTCAGCTCAAAGAACACACAACTGTAACACTATCTAATTTTTAAGTTTACAGCCTTCCTTGATATTACAAATTTGAAAACAAGTCCTAAAACCCAAAAGTCACAAATCCCACCCAATGTTTCTAATAAAATGTTATGACTGAGACAATATCATGAACATTTTTAGACTCACGACTTGTATATGTTTGTTGTGTTGTTTCTTTTTTTCTCTTTTAGTAAGAACTCTTAATATTAACCTCCAATAAAATAAATCAGTCTCTTCTTTTATTGGATATCTCTAAACATTAACTGGTATAATAGACCAGATTAGAGAAATGTGACTTTGGTTTTTCTGATTTAGTGGCGTGGTTAAATCCTCCTTACCCTTGGAAGATCTGTAGATAGCTGGCTCATTTACCCACACTCCAATGAGTTTGTGTTTTGGTTCAAAGGATTAGAATAAAATTTGTTTTTGTGTGTTTTTTAGAAGGAAAAAAATAGTTTTCTAGACACTGAAGTTGCTGATAATCTTTGTATGAAAAATGATAAAGTTGTGTTGGTTTTTATTTTTAACAACTGAAATATTAGAGAGAATGAAGAATTTCAGATAGAGTAAAATATAAAGCTTGGCAATTTTAGATTTAGGGCAGCACTGGTTAAACCACATCTGGAGTACTGTGTCCAGTTCTGGTCTCCGTAGTACCAGAAAGG
Source organism: Aegotheles bennettii (assembly GCA_013398125.1). Taxonomy (NCBI): domain Eukaryota; kingdom Metazoa; phylum Chordata; class Aves; order Caprimulgiformes; family Aegothelidae; genus Aegotheles; species Aegotheles bennettii. The sequence continues at coordinate 176,280 of VZRW01007143.1, read as the reverse complement.
CATGGACATACTGGAATGAGTCTAGCAAAAGACCACAAAGATAATTAAGGGACTGGAGTATCTGTTATAAAAGGAGAGACCAGGAGGGCTGGGGCTTCTTGAGAAGAGAAGGCTCAGGGCAAATGTTATCAATGTGTGTAAATACCTAATGGAGGGAATGAAGAAAATGGATCCAGGCTCTTCTCAGTGCTGGTCACTGAAGGGAAATGGTCACAAATTGAAATACAGAAAATTCCATTTAAGTGTAATAAAAGTAAAGTAAAAATAAAATTACCTGCTCTGCCAGGGGGGTTGGACTAGATGATCCTTCGAGGTCCCTTCCAACCCTAGAATTCTGTGATTCTGTGAAAAGAACTTTTTTGCAAGGGTGACCAACCAGTGGAACTGGTTGTGCTCAGAGCTTGTGTAGCTTGTGTATCCCCTTCTTTGGAGACATTCAAAACCCAACTGGTCATGACCCTTAGTAATCTGCTCTTGTTGACCCTGCTCTGAGCCAAGGGATTGGACTGGGCAGTCTCCAGAGGCGCTATCCAACCTCAGCTGTCCTGTGAGTCTGAGAATGTGCCGTCTGGAGGAGCAAGTACTTAGTGTGAACAGAAATGTTAAATAATTACTGCTTTGATAATAACCATCATGCACATGCTATACCTCTCAAAGACATTTTAAATATTAAGAATGTTGTTGTATTTCTTCTGTAGTAGTTCTTGTCATTATGTACTGTACTGGAAGCCCTTGTCCTTTATGAACAGAAATCAACACTTTTAAACAACTTCTCATTAGAAGTTCCCTTTGCCAGAAGCTGATGGTCTGGAGGTTTGCTCATGTGTTAGAGTGGAGCTGGGCTCATCTATCAGTCTACTATGATTATTTTATCTATTCTAAAAGTGAAAAATCATGGGTCAATAGACTTACTGTCTTTCCCAAAAGATAAAAATGGAATATTAAGTCCTAGCTAGCAATTATTCTCAGAAAAAAAAATAAAAAAATGCTTGTATTAAGACTTTTCAATAAGCAATGCCTGTATTATATGCCAACTATGCTACCACATAGAATTCTTGTCCTTATTTAAACTTTAAAAAAAAAAATTGTAGCAGACTCAATCTGTTGAGTCCTGATATGTCCTGCAATGTGTAGAATTCTGTGTGAGACTTGTTTGATGACTACAATCAAGGTGTAGGGAAAAGCTTCATTGGATGGCATTGCTTCAGCGAATGGTATCATATTTTCTATGAGACTGTTGTAACTATCATTTAGCACCATACAGGATGCTATTATTACATTCTGAGAGCTTTAAGTCTTTACTTGTTTTTAAGTAGAAGCTAGAATGGTTCCTGATTCTTAAAGGAAAAATAGAAGATTTGAATGCCCGTATATGAGGAAAACTTTACACAGACTATACTAATATACTAAATTACCGTAGTCCAGTTAAAGTACCTAGAAATATGATTATGGACTGCACATTAAATTGCAATGTTGAGAAATCAGATTTATCTTTTTTTTCTCCCCTAGTTTTTATATTTTGAATATCACATAAGCAATTAAACGAAACAGTTATAATGCTATAAAAAGTGGTGTAAACAAGTGTATCTCTTCCAGAGGTACCTAATAATAGCAGTGAATTCAAGTAGTAATAATCCTTCACATTTCAGCATTACATGTTTGAAAATGCTGTGCATCGTTCAGTCTCACAGCCTGTGGAATAAATAGCAAAGCAAGCATATTCAAGAAAGATCTAATAATTTTGTATTTAGATCTGTAATGATGGTAGGGGAAGATGGCCATGGTGTGCAACCAGAGATTTGTAGATACTTTGTTGTAGGCTGTTGCTAGATATGTTATCTTTCAAGGGCAGAATATTTCTGCAAAGGAAAGTTGCAAAATCTGCCAAAATAAAAAGATTGGCTGAAAATGGTCAGGATCTCCAGTGTATGTTCTTCATTATCTGGTGCTCAATATGGGCTGAAGTGTGTAGTTCCTTTGTGGTTTGTGTTACATCCTCTTTGCAACAGATGAGATCTTTGTATATCATCAATCATAACCGCTGCCACTGCACAAATACCCTTGGTACGAATCCTAGTGTGTTGGAAACTCTTGTTGTGCTGCTTTGGAGAAGTATAACTGCATAGTCGCAATTCTGTTTTCCAAAAAACCAGGAAGTTCATTGCTTTTTGAAAAAGGGGAAAGAGTACATGCAGGTAATGCAGCAGCTGACTATCTGTAGTGTAAAATAATTGTTTTGTTAGCTTCGGTAAGATCAAACATCCTGTGAGTTAAGGATGGCTTGCTGGTAATTTTAACACATTTTCTTGAGATCCAGTTAGGTGTTTAATACGTTTTTTTAGATGTCATGTTCAGCTTACTCTTGCATGTATTCAGAGCTGCTGGAATGTTATACTGAGAAGTTACTCAGCCCCAGCCGGGAACCTTGGGGACCTTGGAGATATCCTCAGTTTTATACCAGAGAAAATACTACATCAGTGTTGGAGATAAATTAGTTTGTCATACTAATTGTCTTCCATCACACTTCAGAAATTTTTAAATGGTGCTTTCAGAGAGACACTTTTACTTTATTTTCTTCTGTAAGGGAACCATAAATTTTGTGGTTTTATGGCCAGAACACTGGAGAACTTGAGTCTACTCTTGCTAGACTGTCAGTTAAAATCTAACACAGCTTTATTGTTTTTAGTAGTTCATCCATCACTCAATGTTGCTATGTTAAACACAGTGCTTTTCTCTATATTTGAATTTTTCGAAGCTCTTAATAGGAGTTTTAACTCCAAGAAGACTGTTTGTAATATCCTGCAAGAGGTTGAATCCAAGGACAAAACTTACTCTTAAGCATTCTGGCATGCAGAGCTGTTTTTTATTGCCAACTGGACAGCCATATCTGCTGAGTAAAGTTTGTTACCCTTTCTGGGAGAAGTATTTGTGTATTTTGAGGGGAAGTGTTTTTAACTCATGCCGACATACTGGTCTTCCTTGCTAAAACATCAAGGCAGATGTCATAGTAGAAATTGTCAGGATAAGCAGAGTTATAAGCTGTAATATTTTTATTGAGTAATACTAATAATTAAAATATACCATTAAGAATCAATTACTTGGTTGTTGAAATTTTGTTTCGGCAAACTCTGGAATCTTTTGGGTTTGGTTTTTCATTTCACTTAGGCTTTCACTGCTTCTTGCTACTAAGAGAGCCTGACTTTTTTTTTTTTTTTCAGCTCTTCACATTTTCTTTTTCAGTCACTGATGCCTCCCTCCCTATCTGTCCTTGAGTGCTGTCATCTGGAATTTCACGGTGATTAAACAATGTGTTGCCCTTGCGATGCTACTGTTCTCTGTGGCCTCTTGAACTTCAGTCTTCTGTCAGATTTTCACTATTTTTATGTCAGTGGATTGCAGCTCTGGGTTCTACTGCCGCCACTTTGGTTTCCTTGATCCCAAAGAACATTTTCTTTGTCTCGTTTGAAGCTTAGTTTTTCTTTTTTTACTTCTGATTTCTGTTTCTTACTTTCTTACTCATTTTAGTTATAGGCCTTGGAGGGGGGAAATCACAGTTTTGCTGCCTAACTAGTCTAAGAATATTGCCCATAATATACTGTACAGAATTTCATCTGCTTTTATTCCTGTGATGGAACTCTTTTAGTAAGTTAATCTAGTCTTCCTGTGCCTTTCTACTTTAAGGAAGTGATTAGAAACAAACAAAATGATAAATTTGGAGAAGAGTCCGACCTCCTTGTTTCCTTTTTAAAAAGCTGCTTTGCAAATTTGTTTGCTAAACACTTGTTTATTGTGCCAATAAACAATTGTAAAAATTATTTTACAAGTTATTCTAAGATTTAAGATTTTTATTACGAGGTTGCTGCAGTGCATGTGTCCAACTTCCATGCACCATTGGGTTATTTTGCATTGGTTATGGTTTAGTTGAGGCTCTTATGGGAAGGACTTTTTGGTTGTTGAAATTCAGTTTATACTTAGGTGATATCATTACCTGTATGGTAAGTGTCTTTTAGCTGAGTCAGGCAAAGTACCAAAGATGTTTCTGGGCAATATGTTTTCTGAAGTTTTGCTGAGCCTTGCTTTATGTGGCAGGAGTAATGAAACTTCTTCCTTCGCTAACCTGTTTATTATCTCATGAACGTGCCTAATGGGAAACTTTCAGAGAGTCATATTTTTAAATTATATTTATTACTTCTTAGAATACAAAGTTTACAACAATATTTTTCCCTTTTAAGTAAACACTTTGGTCTTGCTTGGGTTGGGTGGGGTTTTTTTGACACTTTTCCTTGTGTTCTGCACTTTCCTTGAGCAAGTAAATGACAGAAGTTTTTGCAGGTTTAAGTCTTAAATGGTATATTTGTGCATTAAGAGAAGTGGCCTTACAAGTGTAGATTTACAGAGGCTTAAAAGATTTTAGGTTGGGCCGCCACATCTCTTTCTACTTTGCTCTCTCCTCCTGTCTTCTCCAGGTCGGGCTGCAGTTACTGGGGGTAGTTTACAGTTCATTTGCTTGAATGTATTTTTTCTTCACTTTCACTTTTCCTCTTCTCACCTACCCAGTATCTCTGTATAATTTATCCACTATTGCCTGTCTTTGATTTCAGCTATCTTATCCTCTCTTGTATTATCTGTTGTTCTCATCTTTGTCCTTTTAAATTCTAGTACTGAAATTTCTGAGAAAGCGGTTGCCTGGCTACAGAAGTGCACACAACTAGGATTGCCCCACTGCTTTCTTGTTCAGCTTGGGATCCAGCTCATTTACTTTTATTCCATTTTTGCAGATTCGCCTACTTTACAATAGAACATAATTTCTCTTTCTGTATCAGTGTTACACCTCTTTTTTTCTCCTACAGCAGCATTTGTCAGTTGAAGTTAAAGAAAAAACAAACCCCACACCTGCAGCCCTTTGCCCCAAAACCATCATGCAGATCCTTCCTATATGTATTTTTTTTCTTGTATTGGAAAAGTGGGACTTAACTCACTTGCCTAACTGTAGGTGTCGACTCTGAGGTTCCCTAGGGTATCTTGCTTGGCCTTTTCAGCTGCTGACCCAAAGGGCACTGATCTCTCTAAAAAACTTTGTGTCGTAGGTGCTATAAATGTGTCCTGAGGCATCTCAAATGACACTAAACAACTTGGTTGAACAACTGAACCAAACTCATGGAGGCTGGGTCTCCTTTGCAGCTTTGCATGTTGTGGAGTAGCTAGGATTTTTTCTGGAGTGTCACAGAGGTACAGAGAAGGGTTTGTGTTTTTTAATACAAATACCTTTTTTTCAATTTGTCTTTCTATGAAGAGATGTCTTAGAGTCTTTAATACTGACTTTTCTGCCTTTCCTTTTCTGATACCTTGATTCGCATGTGAACTCGGAAATAAAGCTCGAAAGCATCCTGGCTTCTTGCTACCAGATAATGTCTCTAAGCTGCAGGAATATTTCTGACTTCCACTAAACAACCTGTAAAAAGTTGAAGCTACACTTGGTTTACTGTAATAGCATTATTGTTTATGGTCAGGTGAGCAAAGGTCCCACAGTATTCCCAAACACCATTTGAGGGTAGCTGTCCTTCCCTGTGGGCTAAGTCCTGCTTCAACAGATAGTTTTACGAGGAGATTCTGAGGTTTAATTGTCCTTCTCTACTTGAGAGAAGAATAGCCTGGCAGCAGCAACACCACAATAAAAATAGAGTGACTCCTGTATCTGCTTCCAGTAGTAGTTTTGTATTTACCAAAGTTGCATTGTCATTTCAGGAACTGTATATTTCTTGCCAACCAATTAATAAGATGCTCTATAGGTAGTGTATTGCTATATTTGACTTAAAGCCAGTAGAGCTAAAGTCTCTAGGATGGAATCCAGTGACAATTCAGCACGTCTGCATTTCTTTAATTTAAATCCTTTCATACTGCTAACTACAATGACTTAGTGTCTTGGTTGCAGATCATAGTGAATAACTGATTGGTTTTGTACATCTAAAGGCAATTAACAATAGCTGGTTTAGGCAAGAATTTGTTTGTAGAGGGGACTGATCAGTGTTTTTTGTCTACAATTTGGCTACTAGAAGAGGTAGGTTAGCATTCTGAATAGATAAGTAATATAATTCTGCTTACTATCTTTTCCTTTTTAATATTCAACAAGACCAGTTTTTTTGTTTTCCCTAAACTGATTCTGCACATAGGATTGGTCACTTGCATCAACACTGTTCCCTATTACCTGTGAATGCATTTCATGATGAAGTTGCATTTGGATTTTTTGTTTATTTCTTAAAAGCCAAACGGATTGATCTCTTTTGTATGATGAATTCCATCCAGATTGGTTTTATTCCAGACTGCAGTGGACACACATGTTTATTCTACATAGTGCTGGCTTAGAAATTATTGGTGTCAGAAGAAGCTGAAGAATATAGATATGATTTCAAAAGCAGAGTTCAGGAAGTTAACATATGTTGCTTCCTAATTTTGCTGCCTTTAGGTAATGAGGGATGCTAATGCTATGGCTCTCTCAGTACGTCATTTTTCGGTACTATCAGATGTACAGAATGGTTAAAAAAAGAAAGAAAAGTACCCCAAAAATGAAGTTATCAGGAGAGTAAAACCTGTATTTACAATAAGCCAGTGGAAAGCAACTGTAAGGATCCAAGGTATTTCTCAGTTTCAGAGTTACACCTGTCTTGCTTGTAGTCAGTCCTTACCGCTTTGTTAGACTTGCATTTTGATAGATGAGAAAAGAACAGTGCATGTGTGTGTAAAGAAATTATAGATCTAAGTGTTAATATTTCTGTCTTTTTGTCTGTTTTTGTCTATATTAACTTTTCCTTTGGAATCCTGTAAATTAAAATATTTCAGAATTTAATGCTCTTTGCCCAAGGAGGAGAAAGTAGTATTTTGGATAATGAAAAGCAAAAGATGTATAATACATCCTTTTTCTTCTAAATTTATCGTTGACTCCACAGCTTTAACTTTATTGAAGTAATTTTAAATTCTCTACTAGTATTTAATTGGAACTGTAATTCCACTGAAGTGATTATTGGCTAGAATATCTACAGAAATGAGATAAATGTGGTCTGAGTGTGAAGGTTTTGCTAGCATTGTTCTTACACTGGAATGGTTGTGGTCAATAGCACTGTGGAACGCTACAAGGTTTGCCTTCTGTCAAGGGAATAAGGGCAAACAATTGAAACATATGAGAAACTGCATAGTCAAATACTGCAGATGCAAGAAAAAAAGGGTATTTGTTTCATTTAGGCAAGAAGGGGAGGGAATGCAGGACTATATTGATTTTTTTGGTGGTTTTGCTTTCAAAATTAAAATGGTAACCATTCTCAAACTCGAAGCACAATAATTTTGTAAATGGCTTTATTGGTTGAAAATTCTGTTTTTTACCTAGCACAGTTATATTTGAAGAGGATAAGCCACAGGTAATATCATGTAAGTATTAAATAAAGTAGTTGTTTAAAAAAACAATGGGTATTTCTGCTAGGTCAGGACAACCTGGTAGCTGATGATTCAAAATATTTAAGACCTCATTGCAAAGACTAGTGTTAACATTTATGTGAAATAAAACTAGATTTGCTGTTGTGTTGGCCATTGTGATTGTTTAAATGCCTCTTATTTGAATATAAAAGAGCATTTTTTATTTATGTGTCATAGCCCTGCCAAACAAACTGTTAACTCCAGTTTTAATTTCTCTGGTTTGTAGTATTTAACAAGAACAAAACTCGGATTTAGGATTGATTCCCTTAATCTTTAGTCTGATTTGTAATGATGTATTTTTGTTGAGAATATGTGACTTGTGAAAATAGCTCATGCTCATAGTTGTGAATAGGGCAAATTCATTCCTTGGTACCTAAGCTTTATAGAGTCCAAGGTGTTACTTTTTCTGTCTTAGTATGGTAAATTAAGCAAGGCATAGAAGAATCTATATGGAAGGGGGGAGAATGAAGCAGAAAAGTTACAAAGGCCAGGGGTCACTTGGGTGAATGTTCTTTCCTTTCAGCAACTAGATGAATGTCTTTGGATTCATGGCAGAAGCGAGACTTATTAGAGTAAGATTTGACTGAGGGGATGCTTTGTTCACTTTTAAATATGTGAAACAATTGTTCTAAGGTCAGATCTTATCATCTTCAGTAGTAAGATGCTGTATTTAACTGATGGACTGAAAACCACTGATAATAGAGGAACGCTATCTTTTTCTAGCTGTTTACATTGAGGTGGAATCACCATTTTGTTCTGAACTTTTTTGTCTTTATTGCCACTCAGACCGTGTGAGCTTTGATTGTAACAGAATAAATTAGGGTTTGCATTTGGATAAAAACCCTATGGTGCTGTAGGAAAGAGAGCATTAATGGTTCATTAAATTATATGTTTCTGGTTTATTTAGAAAATAAGGACAAGAGCTTGATTTTTTAGGTTCTTTGGGGTTGTAAAATGTTTTGTGTGGTCTCAGAACTAGTGTTTAGTTGTATGATTAACAGGCACTGAAATCATAATTTGATTTTGAAGCCTAGAGCACCCTTCAACCATACTGTATATGACCTTTTGGAAAATGACTATACTGTAGGAAAAGTAATTTTGGAATGCACATTGGCTTTAATGCTGATATATTTGGCCTCAAAAGTACTTTCACTAAAGGGACTTGAGAGTTTGGATTTGAGGCATATTTACTCCGGGCAAGTAGAAGAAATTATAAGTAATATTAACAGAAAATCAAATGTCACAATGTTACTTTTTACTCTGGATTCTGTCCTTCTACTGAAGAGTTCTATGATACCAGCGGGTCCTGAAAATTTTTTAAACCAAATTTTCTGCGTACTTTTCACTCATGATGGATAAGGAGTGATGTGCCACTAATATTCAGTGGAAGAAGGGGTGTGGCAGTAGGTAGTACAGAACTATGAGCATGCAAGAGAGGTAATATATCAGTTTGGCCAACTGCGACCGTGTCGTGCCTGACCTCAGTGTGGCCATGAGTGGTTGCAGAGGGTACCCTCCCCAGCTGTTGGTCCTGTCCCACAGCAGAATCACTGCACGGGATATGCAGCTGACCCAAACCCCAAATTGTAAAAGTTTACCACCTAGCACGTTAAACTAATAATGCCAATTTTAATTTACTGTCATACTTGAGCACTGCATGTGATGGTGTGGAGTTCTCTTCACTTCATGTTGCTGTAGAACTGAAAAAAATAGGAAAAAAAGAGTTTGTACCTGCTTGAACCTTCACATTGCACCTGCTGCCACAGCTATCCTGAGGTTCACCTGATAATGTGGAGCTTGCAGAGGTGAATACAGGGTGTTGCCAATCTCACTACTCTAAGCAGTCTTGAAGTCACCTCAGATGTACCAGCTTTTCTCTAATCAAATATGAAGGTGTAACATTAAAATATGCAGTTATTTTTATCCTTTTATTCTAAGCCGCCTTTTGTAGTATCTAAATAGTTGGAGTGCAGCTCTTAGTGAGCTGAGTTGTAGCTGTGTGTACTCTGTTTGAGCAGGAATGCAGAGAATGAAAAGCATGCAACTAACAACTCCAGTATGAAAAGTGTGTGTTAAGTGAGCAACTCGGCATCATGTAAGAACATGGCAAAAACACAGATACAGTTCTTTACTTCAGAGTCGCACTGGGCTACCTAAGTCACAGGCCAAGCTTTTTCATTGTACTCTGTCTGTTCTGCGTTATTTGTAATACACCTCTTTATGAGATAAAGCTCAGTTGAAGAATGTGCTGTCTCCTTCAACACATAACCTCAAGTGTTGCCTGCTCTGTATGTAGAAATTGGTGAGGTTGTTGTATGAAGCCATCCATGACTTTCTAATTGTAGTAAATATGAAGAAAAGGTTGAGTTATGGTGACATCGGAACGAACCAGTCTAATAAATAGCAACTTTTCTGAATTCTTCATTGTTGTATTACAGTTTAGGCAGTCAAGTAATTATTTTCTAATACTTAATATTGCAATGTTATGCAGTTCCCTCTAGGATTGGTGCCTGTTTTGTTGTTCTTTTAATGAAATAAAAGTTTGATTTTTGTTGACTGTATTGAATATTTTAAATGGTGGACTTCTACTCTTTCCTGCACCCTATACTTACACGTGCTCCTGACATGGGGGAAAGGAAGGCAGGAGTGCATACAGGAGAAACGCACACTGTGCTCTACTGTGTCAGATGATCAGCAAGTTCATGGTTTGGAACAATACTCTAGAGCATACCTATCCCAGACTGGCCATTGGCTTCTTGGTCATGAGCCTTCATCATCTAGAAATTAATCTTTACAGCATCCTTGCTTCCAGCTAGACAAGATAAGTTTACAGAATATTAGCAATTAAAACTGTCATGTTGAATATCTTGAAGTGGTGACATCACTGACCCAGCGATGTGGCTTTGTAATGTTTGTTCAGCTGATGTTTTTCTCCAGTCCTGCATTCATAATTTTCAAAAAAATAAAAAGTGGTTTAACTTTCTCTGAATGGAATTGTTTATAAGGCTCACCACTCTGGTTTTACTTTACTGTGTAGATCTTAAACAAGTGGTAACACGTGGTAGGCACTGATTTCTTTCTTCTAATGCCTGCTACCTCACAAATCTGCTTTTTTTTAGCTCAGGGTTATTTTTTTGTTTCTTCATAAAGAAGAAAGGGTGATTGTGAAGTAGAGAAGTAATGTTAGATACATTATTTATTTTTTTTCTTGAATTATGGATGTTTTTTTAGAGCTCACATGCAGATGACCACCTCTCGAACTATCTGAACTCTGAACTACTAGTGAAATAATACAACCCAAATTTCTTTGAACTGTCACATCAGTAATTAATTGTATATTTTTTGACACTGGCAAGATGAGAACTCAGTGCCAAGCTGTGATGAAGTTTTATATTTGTAGTTAATTTTAGTTTCTCCATTTAAATGTGTAATACTGAATTTCTCTTGGCCAGAATATAGATAATTGGAGTGGTTCCTGTTGAACTGAGTGTTCTTCCTTCTAAGAATTGTGGGTGGCAAGGAGAAAAGGGAGTAAGTGCTACTGAGTTTTAAAAATGCCAGTATTTTGAAAATTCTGGTCTTAGCTGTTTACATTTGACTTAATATGCAAAACACAGCAATCTAAGTGTGATACTTTTTAAAAACAAATCACTTTTCTATCTCAGTGTTCTGAGGCAACCCTCAATAGCATTTGAATTGCCATTCAAGACACAAAGCAATAATGTGTTTCAAGTTTCATTGCTTGCAGAGGAGGAAGAAGCTGTGCCTCAGGAATTTGACTTCATCCCCCAAAACATCTGATGCTTATCTTGAATGTGAATTTTTGTAAAAATTATATGGATATATACATGAAATGTATTTAATGTAGCTATTAAATTTTATCTTTAAAATGTGTATAATATGTACAGTATTTTATTTATATATTTATAAGCACATACATAAACATGCAAACTGTTTTCATTTATTGCTTTTCAGGGGATATAATTTTCAATGCTCACTATCCTGACCTACCACCAGATTTTATCTTTGGTGAGGATGCTGAATTTTTGCCAGATCCTTCTGCCTTGCACGTAAGTACCTCAGTGCTTAAGAACTTTATACCATGCAAGGAAAATTTACTTTCTTAGAATAGCTTCAGCAATAGGACTTTGCTAATAATGCAGAATAAAAAAACCCAAACCAACCAACCTTTTATCTCACTGTTATGCAAGTATAAGCACTTTGACTTCTAATGCGATTTAAAGTTGAATCCATAAATGTAGGGGTTTTAAAAAATATTTTAATAGAGACAAGACAACATTTAGAATAACTACTCAGAGTATCTTTAAAAAGGCGTCTTTTTAATATCTGGCCATCTTAAAAGATATGTTTCAGCAAAAAGGATTGTTCAATTGTGTCTTTTAAAAGCATTTCGTTCCAGAAAAAGTAGCATAATGTTGTGTAGTGATGTCAATTTTTGTTTTCCTGTGAGGAAGGATAAAACTAGGTTGTGTGTCGTTGAAATCACTGTCAAAGAAAGATATTTGCTCATATGTGGTAGTGTTACCATAAAGACAAAGAAATGACCTTCTAAAAGGTGGGAGGGTCAAAAATTAACTGAATGAGAAAATATTTATGCATAGTCTTATTATGGAAAAAGAAACACCACAACCTGAAACCAAGCATTTTGTTCACTATTCAAAATTAGCCTCAAGTAATAAAGCCTTCTTGAAGAAGCTAACAATGTTTATGCTTTTAAAATACTTCTCCCTCTCTGAAGTTACTAGTAGTTGCTAAAGCCATATTGAGATATTTTGAAACCAGTGTGTTTCTCTCGTTTACTCTCCCCTGTCTTGGATTCACTCCATTCTGCTGCCTTTGCAGACCTGCAGCCTTGTTTCTGGGTTGACAGCATTGTTTGTCAATAGGGTTTGGGTATATTTTTTCCAGTAAGTGTCCAATGCCTGTGGTTATGGTGCAGAGTTTAGTGGCTGTGTCAGAAAAGTCTGCCTTTGCCAGAGAGCTCTACTGTAATTCCTACTCGGTCACCCACACAGTAGGTTGTGAACTCATTTCTTCTTTTCTCAAAATTTTCAGCTTTTATTAGAAAGTTGACCAAAAAAGCAATTGACTCTTTAAATATATTTCATTTTATATGGCTATTTGGGAGCTGCTGGCCAAACATGCACCTGAGAAGTGTCTTTCAGTTGAATTTGCCCTGGTGTAGAGCCTTACTAGGGAAGAGGTGTTTGCATAGTCCTCTCCTGCAGCCTCTCTTGTGCTTTAGAAGCATATCTGCAGTGCAGCTGGGCAGTTGCATCAGGTACGGGAGCTCCAGAAAGTAAGTCAGAAGCTGTCATGCTGTACTGTTCAGTGCTGGGGTACAGGTGTCGTGGTGGGAGAACATGAGGTAGTGGCCACGAAGTTGAACGTGTCCTTGCCATGTGATGTGACACATGTTGCTTTTTAGTCTTAGCTTTATTCACATTGAGAAACGACAATCTTAAACTAATTGTTTTTAATAATTATTTTTAGCATACCTAAAAGGTGAATGTGTTATTTCTTTTCTTCCCCCAGTCACTTGATGGTTAATCTCACAAACTCCTTTGGGAAGGAGTCATGATGCTGCTGAATAGCTATTTTGTTAGGCTCATTTATAGAAAAGTTTTTTCTTTGTATGAGTCTTTTATTTACCAGTTCTTCTATTTTCCCCTTTCTTGTTTTGCTGTTTCACAATCTTACAACCTCCTGAGAAGTATTCACACTAGCAACCATTTTCTGCAGTTGATGTTAAAGGAAGAGGAGACCTTTTAATGTGCTGACAAGCTGAAATTAATAACAAATAGTAAATGACATATTAAATAAAGATAATTTGGGGCATCTTGCAGAAATGCTGTTCAGATGGAGTGTGATATAGTGCCATTTTCTCATGTGAAAAGAAGTCACTAGCGCTAGTGGTCCACAGGGAAACCTACAAAGATAAAAACGTCTTTAGTTTTCTCTTTCTTTCTTAACATTGTTCACTAATGATGCTTCTTTTGGGAGTGTTGCTTTTATTCTGCCTAGGCACAGAACAAACTCTCCATCCTGTTCACTGGAAAGCGGCTTGAAGAGCCATTTGCTCCTTGATGCATAATGAGATATTAACCAGCCTATTTTAAAATTTATCAAAAACAAACCAAAAATGAAATTTGCAAACCAACAGCTTTCCTTTGGTCATTATGCCTTGCTGGAGTATTCACTATGTAAATGTAACCTTTTTTCATAAGGTCCTTGGTCATTCTCCTGCAGTCCATCCTGATGTTATCAGAGCGTGTTATCTGCACCTTGCAGCTATGGTCTGTATGGTGTATTTTTGCTTTTGCATTTGCCTTTTTATGATCAACATGGTTTGCAGAGTTTTTCTCCAGAATGTTGCATTAACAATAACTTGCTTATTATGCTAACTATTTGAATAACTTCCTTTTTTTCACAAATCTCAGAGCTGTTTAATGAAGATAATTTTAATTGAATTCTGAGATATTAGCAGAATTTTCTAATGTGTTAAAATACCTTTCTACTCTGTATAAGTAAAAATAGATTAGCATGTTGAGCAAATTTAATGCTCTTAATCTTGAGCAACCTTCAAATAATTCTGATGCAACAGTTCCTGGCAATCAAAACAGAATCTACCATGCACAGAAACATGCAGATGGTATTAAATGAGGAGCACAGTCTCTAAGTAAGTAATATGTGCTGCTGGGTATGTGGGAATTTTGACACTGAGCCTTCCTGCGCTGCTCTCATCTGCCTGAGTGTCTTGTTTTCCAAGCAGAAGTCATCACATGCTGTTACATGGCTTGAGTCCGGAATTATGCTTAGCTTGAAAGGAGAACCAGGTACTCCAGATTCCTCAAGCTCATGTGGCTCTAATAGAGGCTGTCAGTAGGCCTCCCTAAAGATATTTGAATTGCTGTGCTACAGATCACTTCAGTCCCTCCTTCAATTTCCATGGCCGTGGGCAGACCTTCGAGTTAGGTTTTCATCTAAGCACCGTAACAGGTGTTCAGTTAAGCAGCTGTTAGCCAGACATCTAAAACAAGATTCCAGAAATACCGCATTTTAAAAAGTATGCTATAGGTGAAGACTTCACTGTCTTCTTTTTCCCAAGAATTCCTGAATGGATGGGCCTGTGTTTCAGCAGTGGGGTTATATAATGAGCAGTCTTGTTGTAAGCAGAGCTGATCAACTGATTTGTTAAACTGGTATTGCAATTGCAGAATCAAGTTGAAAATGCTTCTTGAAACAGAGCTTTGCTTCTATGTCTTGCACAAATCTTAAAGTCACTTCAGTTTGAAACCGGAGTCTCAAGTTCAGCTCTGAAAATACATGCTTCATTACATGCCCTACCAGAAGGAGTTACTCGCCTGGTTGCAGGGTCTGATTGTGTGTATTCTGATCTTCTAGAATGATTTAAAGATTGAGGAGCAACACAACAGAGGAGTAATTTTCTCTGGTTGTTCTGTTCTTTCATTTTGGTTTGTCATACAGTTTTAGTTACAGTCAGAGGGCTGAATTCTTTAGGTTGGTGATGCTATTCATGCTCAAATCATTCATTAGAAAGAAACATATTTATTTTTTAGTCTCATTAAGAGTGTCCTCACCTATTGTATGCATTTGATACTTGTATGTATAGTATGCATAAATAAAATCAGCTTATCAGAATGTAAATAGAAAAGTTCTTCCATGCTCTAGTGTTTATTCATTTTGGATGACAAGTATTAGAAATGTATTTTAAAAACAACCTATGATTCACTCTGTTCTGATTAAAAATTCAGTTGGCACAAAACAAGATTGGTGATTGTGTACGGATGAGATTAATTTGGAGCTCATTACAATGACGACAGTTTGAGTAACAAGAATTGTTTGTTATGTTAGCCTAGTTGATTGTTAATGTGAGCCAGTTAATAACTGAAGTGCTTATGCAAAATGTTAACCCTATTTTTCCGATGATTTTGAAGTATGTTCTGTTTAGCAAAAGGGAGATAATAGCAGTATATGCAAGCTAACGTGTCAGCTTAAGGGTTTGGGTTTTTTAGCATCTTACTTGAGGTACCCAGCTAGTCTCCCCAGAATTATTCTGACCACCCACCGCTATTGAAAAGGCACCACTAGCCGTAGTGGGGATGGAGGCAAGAAGACATTAACATGTCCTGAAACTCAGTAGGTGTTGAATGTGTCCTCGTGGACTAGTATATATGGGAATACTTAGAGCTGTGTTCATGTGGAAAGAGGGCATTGACATCACAGAACTTCAGAGAAGGGGCTGCTGTGGCTCTCCTGCCAGTATGTAGCATTGGGAAGATTGTTTTCCCTTGTCTAATTGTTAATACCAAGTACAGATTTCAGTCACTGTGGAGCTGATTCAGCTAATTGTGCTACTCAAGTGTGTTTGCTGTCATGCCCTATATCTTATGTAGAGCAATATTTATTTTAAATTCTTGTATTTGTAGTTATTAGACTCCATGTATATTTGGCTATACGATGACTGTCATGAAGACTGTATTGTTTTCTGTGTCTGTTTAAAATCTTAATCATTATTACTGTCAACTTGCTGAGTTTGCTTTTAAAGGGTAGTGAAGAGATCCTTTAAATATCTCCCTGTTCCATAGTTGTTCTTCATTTACTATCAGATGCGTGAGACAGATGTTTAACAGCATCAGTTATTCCTATGCTACAAAAAAGCTCAAACACCCCTTATATTATTTAGTGTCTGGCTGTTGTGTTGTTGGCAAAGGTGCAGGTGTTAAGTGTTCCTTATTTTGAACTTACTTATATTCACATTTATTGTGTTCACTTTTCAGTTGTGTCTTGAGTTTATATGTCAATATATGTTTTGATTATTTATAATCCAGTTCCATTTACTGTTAATATTTCTAAAACAGATATAAATTCTGGAAACTGTTTATTCTTGCCCTTCTATATTGATCCTACCCTTTTGTATATATGGGGAATGTATTTACATGTGCATATATATATGTGTGTATATTATATATATACACATACACACACATATATGTGATAACCTATATGTCAGGTTAGGTTCTTTATATGCGTATGGTCACTCGGGGCTTGCTGAAGTTTGTCTGGTATGGGTAGGTAGTGGTGACAGAGTCACACTTTGTACCATTGTAAGAGTAATTTAATTCAGGAACATTCCCAGCAGAAGGACCTTTTGGCTGGTATTGTTGACATTTATAGTATAAATTTTTGTCCATGTTTTTAAACAATAGAGCTATGCCACTACAATGTTCCTCTTTAGGCCAGACCTGAAATAATCTAATTTTGCATATATTTTGGTTTGGTTTTGGTGTCAAGAGTTCCACACATTCTTGTTTCCTTGACCCAGCTAGCAAGAGGGGTCTCATAAACCAGACACAGGTTTTCTGCCTTCTATTTCTGCTGTGCTTGTACTTGGTTTAAAGTGATAAATCCCCAAACGAGGCTTCTGGCTGGGAATCCTCTCCTGAGGTACCCTGGCCAGATTGACTACAGCCCATGTGAGGTCAGCATTCAGGAGGTCTTCCTGAGAAGTCATACAGTGCTAAGAGCAAGTGTTAGGATTGTCTGTGTAGCTGTGTGGTGAAGATGGAGGCTATACAAACAGTTCAGCAAAAAATTCGAGAGATGACAGAAAACAAGCTTTTCCTATCATCTTTCTATCTCTTCTTCCTTCAAGGCCTTTCTGCATTGGGAGGTCATTCCTTTTTCTCCTTGTTTTAGTCTTCTGAATTTTTATTCTAGCCTTTCACTTTTATTTGTCCTCTTTGTTCAGGATTGTTAAAATTTATGAGGCTGAGAGGGAGTTAACTACCTTGTATTACTCAGTTTCTGTGCATGTAAACTCACTCTCTTTTTCCAAAATTTCAGCATTTCCTAGCACAGTTTACAGAACTTGGCTTTCTGTCTCAAAGTGTAAGCAGACAAGCATATGCTGAGGTCAGAAGTTCTGCTGTAGTTAATCACAACGTTTTGGCTGGACATCTTGCCTAGCAAATCCAGAAATTGAAAAGATTTCTAGTTTGATACTACTTACTTACTTCTGAGGAAAGAAAATATCTGACAAGCTAGGTAGTTTTGCCTTTCTTGCTTAAAGCTTTCTAGCCTAGAATGCAAAATCAATTCCATTAGTTCTCTGAAGGGCTTGGTGTGGAAACATTTCCTTCCATTTCTTGGCACAAGCTTCTCTGATAATGTAATTTCTCCCTGGAATATGGAAAATCTAGAATATTAGCGATTAAAACACAGTTTTTCAGTCCAGAAAATACTAGTTTTAGGAGAACATTAGGAATGTACATGGATCATGTGGATGAAGGATGGCAGAAATGAGAGAAAATGCTTTTCATCTGTACTAATATGCATGTGGTGAGAAACGTAATCATTTTCCACTAGCAGAATAGGGAGGAAAAACATTTAATGGCTTTTCACTCATATTTTTTTATTAAAAAAAAAAAAAAGATAGTTTTGATTTGTCATATGAGTTGGACCATCTTTTTCATGGCCATGTAGTTAAATGGACCAGAAGGCTGGACCAGAATAACAGGATGCTTAAAATCTTAACGTAAAGGCTCAAAAAGATGTTTAGGCTTGTGTTTCTTTCAAGTTATATCTGTTTAGACTATACCTGAGCTCAGAGCACTGGCCTTGTTTGCTTCTGGATCTTCTCTTGAATTTGTGCTGAATTCATCTTCATTTCTCAATGAATTCACTCATTTCTTAGGTGGGCAACAGTTGCTACTGGTCTCCAGAGAGACTGCTGTCTCTCTACTAGATCCAAACTGCATGTCTGCATGAGTATTCTTTATTTTGCTCCTGTAGTGTAAAACTGAGTAGTGTATCCTGAAGTTCTGGTAAGTAGAGAAGGAGCATTTGCATAGCTAACATATTAGAGAGCTGCAGTGTGAACACCAGCAAAATCATCACTCATCTCTTAATTACTGAAGTTCTTGCATGGCAGGAGGGCTCACCTTTGCAGCCTCACTCTTCTCTGCTCCTATCATCTCTGGAGACTGGAAAAGCTAGTACAAGCTGGTATCCAGTCCTGGGTGTGAGAATTAGCTGAGCAGGCTCTTAGTGGGCCGGTACACAAACCAAAGCTTAGGCTGTGCCTAAACCTATATATGTCTCTCTCTCTCTGAACTGTATATACACACACACCTATATATAAACTCTCTATATAGTCAAAGCTGTTAGGTAGCTTTGCCAACATACTTTCTTTTTATGCTGTTCAGCATTGGACCCTTGCATGACTGAATCTGAATGCATTTCAAACTTAGCTGTTTTGTTTCTTAAAGCATAAAATTAAATAAAGGGGGTTATTTAATGTACTGGTCCAGTTAGATACTGTTATTTCTGTCTTCTTGGTGTTCCTTTGAATTCTCCAGGATGTTTACCTGAGTTTATGTGCAAACTCCTTGACTTTAATAGTGCCAAGCAATTGATCTCATTATGGCACTTAGCCCCAAATGTTTCAAGATTTCCTCTGGAACCCCATTTCAACAGCTGATGCTCCTCCAGTCCACTTATTCTGTAGGCTGTGAGAGTATCCCATCAGAGATATAGTCAGTCTGTATTAGTACCCTCTACTAATGTATCTTGCCTTAAGGATAAGTGAAGTCTACCGACATGAACGAGAGAAAAATCTATGTTGTGAGCTGTGTGGTTATGTTAGATAACAAACTGGGGGGGGGAATGGGCTTCAAATATTCTTTAAGGGGTAGTGGGAGTTACTGAATCTGCAATTATTCTTGTAAGCAATTACTCTGTTGTATCTGTGACTTGCTTCCTTCCAACATCAGATGTTCATGTTGCTGGATATTTCACAAGTCAGTGAAGACAAAAGCAAAAGCTGTTTCTTTGCCTCATCTTTTCTATCAGTTTTCAGAGACTTTGACCACTTTCAGAGACTTTTCACCACTTCTCATTTAAGGAGCTGTACCTGGCGACTCTTCCACTGCCTGTTTCACAGCTATCTGAATCTAGTGTTATCCCCTCTATGACTGGGGTGTCTATCACTGTTATTCTTTTTCTGTAGGAACTCTTTAAAGGGATTTATAGACTTTGTGATAAAGATACTTTTAGAAAACACTTGGAGGATACTGTGGAACTTGCTCAGATTTTCTCAGTATATTACACTGCTATTAACTCTATGAATGCCTCTTTGTCAGCAGTGCTTTTTAGTGGCCAGTCAGGTGGATCTAGCAATGCTCTAGTCTTTTGCACTATCTCTTCCCAGTATATTGATACGTATCAGTTTCTCCTCGAAGAAGCACAACTATCTCTGTTATTACTAATGGTTGCCTGAGGAATCATCAGAATTGACCAAACAGAAGACTCTTCCAGTGGCTGGTGTTTTATTGGAGGAAAAATACATGCTGTGGCATAACTTCAGATCATCAATTACCAGATACTGATGGCTGAACGTGTTCATGTGTATATATGTGTGTATGATATACCTGCTTTGCAGGAAATAAAGACCTTGCTAGTGATAAGGATGGTATAATGAATTTCAGCATCTCATTGACTTTCAAGTGATCATTTGTTTAAACCAGAAGTATAAAGTTGGATATCCCAAGCTGGATATGAGAGTGGAATGTCTTAGTTTGGAAGTCTGGGAGTGCAAACTGATAATGTAGTCATGACTGTTTTTTGCTTCAGTTAATTTAAATATAATCATCTTTTACTTGAACAATGTTCTACTAAAATTTGGAAAAAAAAAATATTAGGGAAACTGGCAGAAAATTAAAGGATTCTGGCCCTGATGTGTAATGGTACTGGCACAATACACTCCACTTCCTTACAAGAACTCTAGAGCAGTAAGAAATGGCTTGGCTTGAAGGCAACAGCTCGTTAGATTTCTAGAAACACATTTACAAGTTTTATGGTTTGTTTTGTTTTTTAAATAAAAAGAGGAAAGCTTGAATCTTGAATCTAGCACAGCCTTCTGGAATTGAGAATACATTTAAATTCAACCCATTGAATTCAAGTTGTTAAGCCATGATAATTCATTTTTCCGTGGAGAAAGTTCATCATTGCTTATGAATATGCAAGCAGAACAGACTTAAATTAACAGATTACAGAAGGTCAGTTAGACATAATAATTCTGTCTGATAATGCAGTTTCGTATTTGATTAAATTCTAGACCGTGAAGTCTGTTTCAACTGGACTTTTCTCCAGTGGAATTAGTTTGGGACCCTGCAGATTCTTTCCTTCAGAAGATACTGTTGGGGCAAAGAAATGTCTTTGCACTCAGGGTAATTTTCAAAAGTTCTATATGTTTTCCCTAAATGGGGGACAGCTCAAGCTATATTTTCTTTCCTTTTTTCTGGTCTAATTTCCAGCCTGTATTTGTTTCAAAACTTCTTTGTTTTACTCATTCTTTATATGCTTTTATGTTTGTGTTTCCTTGCTGTATTCCATCCTGGATCCTTAGGTATATCTGCTCTTTTTAAAGAAAACTACAGAAATATAGTTCAAACGTAGTTAACATTGTGTGTCTTTTGTTTGCAGTATCAGTGTTGATACAGTTTTACATTAATTATGCCATATACCCGTCTTCCTAAAGATGCAGCTTTTACTTGCATAAACAAATGAATGTTCTTTTCTTATACTGCTTTTTTGAGAAGAGATAACTAAATTGCATGGATTTGTCCAGTAGAGAAATAATTTTGATTTCCAATGTCTTATGATTTACACAATGGTATTTTGTAAATGTTTTTTTTAGGGACTGTGTTTTCAGGGCCCTATAAACTCTCTTGTAGTACTAACATGAAAATAAAGATGAAAATACTGGGGAAAAAATGGTTAAAGGAGACAGTTCTGCATGCCATCCAAAATAAATGCTCAAGGGATGTTAGTGGACACTGTCCAAAACATTATCTGTGAAGATTCTGCATCTTTGCTGTAGCTAAAATTACCTGCTTTGACGGGAAAGGAAAAACCCCAAGAACAAATACGGGTGAAAGACTTGCTATTTAAAAAGGAACTCTTGAGATAAAGCATTATCATTGAAACAGTGGTCTGTTCTCTGGTTCACTGGGGGTCTGAGGAGTTGGGATCTGTTCATGCTACCGTTAGCGCATGATGAGTAAGTCTTTAGGTAAAGGATGCATGTGCATATGTCTTGTGTTGAAATGAATCTTATCTCCACTCTTTGTTCCATTTAACTTGCCATGTCTAGTTAAATGTGTATGCCTCTGATAGCAGACTCCCTAGGGGAAAAAATGCTGTGTACTTATGTGGATTAACTAATGATTACTGCATTGGATTCCCTATCCCAGGATTTATACGTGCTGAGGGAATTAAATTCCTTCTCAGAGCAGGTAAAGGTGCCATCTGCTTTCTGAGGGAGGTATGCTGGGAGGTCTGGAAAGGAACAAAACTTGCTCTAATCTCTTTGCAAAGTAGGACAAGAATTACTTCGATGTGCCAAGTCTTTAGGAGATTAATTAGATAGTATTGTGTTCTCTCTCTCTCTAGGCAGTTGTAGCTTTTAAGGGTCTGATTATCTTGTAAGAGAGCTCTGTGGGAGAAACAGGCAGAACTTTCAGGATGAGTGCTGCAACTTAGAAATGCTCTTCTAGGCTCAGCTTCACAATTTCTGCATCTCCAGAGCACCCATAACATACAAAGATCACCTACCCTTTAACTGCTCCTACAGCAGGGCATAGGAATGTAGTGACCTTTGGAGATTGAGTTTGCTCCTTTCACTGAAGAATGGTACTTGAGAGGCATTGGTGCATGTGTTCTTGGAGAATGCAGCAGTGTTCTCTGTGTGTCACATCTGAGGTTTGAAATTGCTTTGGGCATGGGATTGTTAATCAAGAATCATACTGTGACTAGTGAAAGAAAAGAGGGAAATAATTTTATGCAAAATGTAAGGTGCTTTTCTGAAAGCAGAATTCACTTCTTTGTATGTTGTTTTCCTGCTCTGTATTTTCATGCCAATTCAAGGCCTTCAGGTATTTGAGATTTCAGCTAAGCGCTTATAACCCATTATCATTTCTGCATCCAGTTTTCACAACCTCTCACTAAAAATAAAGTAAATATTGACTGTCCCAAGCTTTGCTTTATGCAGACGTTTTATCTGCTATACACAATAGCTAGTAGAGCACACAATGTCTAAGTTATCTGGTTGTATTTGCCACGACAAAAGTGCTCCTGAGTTGAACTGTTTTTATGAAATGTTAAGTTTTGATGTTTGCTTGTGCCCAAAAATGATCATTTCAAGCAGATCACTCCAGAAAGTTGTTCCAGTGGTGCTTTGGGGGAGGGGGATATGAAGAACCTGTGAAAATAAGATGACAAGTAGATGGCATGTAGGTTTACAGTGATTGATTTGAAACCGCAGCCTGTAGGATGTTTAAGTGCTGGCTGCTAAGAAACTGAAGCCTTTGAAGTTGTTAAAACACTCCAGCCCTGCAAATACTGTGAAAAATATCTGTTGATAGAAAGATGTGAGCATATGGCAGATAATTATCCTGTGCTTTTTTCTGTGAGCAAGTTCCCCATGGTGGCCTATGAAGACTATAGCAAAGCAGGGGCTGAAACCAGATACCCCAGTTTCTAGACTAATTCTGTAACCACTGGATCCATATCTCCCCTGTATTTCTGTGGAGCATAAGTGCTGATATCACAGTATGATCTTTCTAATTTCAGGTAAAAACTTACATTGCTACTGATTTTAAGTCACTGCAGGGTGCAAGTTTTGTACATGTGGTGTGCAGAGATATAAACAAAATGCAAATCTGTACTTACATTATTCTTTATGATAATTCTGGATGAAAGATGATATAGAAATGCATTACTGCTGTTGTGGGCTTGGGAGGTTTTGTTTACTGACATTTTCTCGTGAAAGTTAATTTCTTGCTTAGAAATATAAAAGTACACTAACTTAAAATAAGATCTTGCTGTTGTTTCCTGTAGTATAGCCAGGAAAAACAGTTGCAATCTGTCTTCTTTAAAATTACATTCCTGGAAGATATTCTGGCAACCTGGATATTTAAACACATTTCAAAGAAAAACAACTTCAGATCAATTAGAAATTGTTATTGTATTTTCTTTCTGATAGCACAGAACTATAGTTTGCTGCAGACATTGCCTGAAGTTATGAAATAAGCAATAACCTGTGAAGAAAACTATTAATTAGCTGCTTATGGAACACGAGGTTCATTATATTCTGAAAAAAAAAGAAGGGGGAATAGGTAATCATGGACACTTGAGTTGTTTGCATAGGTTCTTGATTAGCTTTTTGGAAGGATAAAAGAAAGACTGCAAGGCACAAAATGTTCCATAACAAAACTTCAGTGTGGTTTCTTTGCCAAAAGTTGAATAGTGTGGCTACTTTGGAAAGCTAGGTTCTACATGTATTTGCTAGTAGGGCTGAGGAGCTACTTTGTGGGAGTTTTTCACTTGCATCACCTCTAAGAAGATCTCATTAAAACTGATAGTCTGACTGAATCCAGTTGGTGTCATTGCTATTCATTTAAATGAGCTACTGTTGAAATGGCTTAAATTGCACTCTGTGGGTGGCCTTATATCTTTACTCCACCTTTTTATATGCACTTTATATGAATTAATTTTCCCAACACTTTGGTCATGTCTGATGGTCCAAAAACATTTCCCCATCAAACTGCTCACTTACTATGCAGCCAGCTCCTGTCAGGAGACAGGATTGAGAGCCAGGGAATTCAGAGATTGACTTTGCACCCCAACAAAATCTTAGTGAAAATTATGCTCCTCGGTGGGCTTGTTTAAACTAATATCTGGCAGATCATCACAACAGATCTCCTGAATCACTTCAGATTTCTCCAATGTAGACACAGTTTAATGGATACCTATGGTCAACTAGTCTCTGTATAATAACTAAGTATTATTTTTCCATTTATATTGCTGCACAGCGTGAGGTGGAGGGTGAAGTTAGTGGATATACATGTTGTTGCGTAATTACTCTAAGATAACTATTTTCTCAAAGACCTTTTCCTGAAGCTTAGTCCAGTAATGAAAAAAGTTAGCAGAAGCTTCCCTGGCAATTGCTACAAAAGAATATTCAACTTCCTTATGTTGAATTGTTTACTCACAGATAGGTAATAGTTATTGGCTGTTGTCTTTATTACAGTAGCTACAACTGTATGGGCAACGATGCTTCTGGAGTCTGTCTTCTATCATATGGAAGTTCTTGTTCCATTACTTTTCCTGTAGACTATTTCAAATTCATTCCTGTAGACCATTTTGAATTCATTCCCCTAATTGAAAAAAATGGGGTTTAACCAGTTGTCACAGATGACATTACCAGGCTTTTGTGTCCACAAGAAAGTACATACTCATCTTCTGAATCTACTAAACCTGCTATTAAATTAAACTGCTTAAGAAGAGGTAAAAAATTACCTTTTTGGAAAAGGAAAGCTACACAAGTTGTGGTATGGCCAAGCCAAAAGCCAATTAAAATGTTGAAATTAAGATCTGAAGTGTGGAGTTGCTCCTAGTTTTAGTAGAGATTATGGAGAGACGTGGGTAGTGTCTAGATAGAAGAAAATTGTTTAACTGTGCCTCAGTCTGTGTGCTCGGAAGTGACAGCTAAGTTCTTCCATGACATGCTGAAAAAATGGTAACATTAAAAATGGTCTTAACCAATCTGAGATGTGCATGTAAGCCTTCATATGAGATGAGGGTGAATGTAGAGCTGGTTGCAGAGTTGATACATACTTGTATATTGTTGTACAGTGGGCCACTTTCAGTCTCTGGCTTAACTTTTGAGTAAGTTAAGAAGTTTGCACTGCAGGGTTCACTTAAAAATATCTGTTGGCAAACAAGACAGAGAATTGAATCCAAGTCTGGATTTATTTTAAATGCATTACTGATTGTTCTGTAAAATTTGATTAACTCGCGGGAAAGTCTGCAGAAATCTCATTTTAAATTAGAAATTATTTACTGTGTGAAATATGTAACTTAGTCACTTAGTACCTCAGTCAGTGTACTTATTTTTTTATATAAAATTAATTTTAATTGCAATTTTATAGCAATTTCAGATAAAAACATATTTTCAGCATGCATGTGATTTTGGTTACATTATGTGAATGTATAAACTTTGTCAGGGACAAAACTGAAGATCGTGTTGTGCAGAGCAGGAGGACATCTTGATAGAAGCTGTGGAAAGCAACAAGTCTTTTGCTGTATACACAGTTGCTGGTTATTTCTTTAATTAGTTTTTTCAAACCTGCCAAGCTTCAACAGTCTGGCTGTAAATAATGCAGTCGTGTGTTTTTCTGAAGCTGTAACAACTAAAACTCATAATTTTGAAATTGCATTCAGAGCATAATTCTTATGCAAGATCTGAGTTTTGTGGCAAAACTTGGAGCCACGAAACACAGAAACCCTGGAAGCTAGCTCTCTTCTAATGTTTTAAATATTTTAAATTCTATTTCTTAAAAAGCTCTATTGGCTCGGGTTGGAATAAAGCCTTCAGGCAAACAATCGGAAAGCGAAGCACACAGGGTGCTACTCATTCTTTGTGCTCCAAAATCTTTAGTGTAAGATTTTTCTTATTAAATCAGCTTCCAGGGTCTAATAGTGTATACAACACTGCATTGATAAATAAATTTTTATTTAGAAGATCCTTTATCTCTAAAGAAGGGGGTCAGTTTACTGTTTCAGGGACACTACTCTAATTTTGTAAAGTGACAAATCCTTGCATGTTCTCAGAAGGATAACTATAATGCTGAAATTGTAACAGTTAAGGCATCCAGGAAGGGATCAACTTGATAAACATCAAATTCTGCCTTAGTTAGGTTTCAACAATGTATGTTATAAGTAGTTGCTTACTTTGATTCAAAAAACAGAAGGAAGGTTAAAGAAGGTACTGTTTGAAACTGAGAGAACAACGTAGCATATATTTTGATGTACTGTTGAAATTGGATCACAATAAAATGGTTTAACGGTCTTTTCAGAGGAATGAACCTGATGCCTAGGGCAAATAAGCAACACTTAGATGTGTAAAAAGAAATTTTGTACATAAATATGTCATTGTATTCAGAAGTGTTTGTGTTAAAATCTGTAAATTTAGATATTCTGAAAAGAACAGCACTTCTGGAAAGTTAACAAAATGGCTAGAAATGTAATAGCCAATTGCCAAATGACAAGCATTACAATAGTATAATTCTAAAGTTAAAATTGAATGTTTATTTAAATCAGAACTTGTGTTACATAAGATTTGTGTAACCATTGTATATTTACTGTATCACCAGTGAGAATCTGTTTTAATTGGTGTATGTACTGGGTGTGTAGTTTAATTTTTCTCCAGGTGTTTTTTTTTTATAACCAGTTCATACTTTATTTGAATCTCTGGTTACTGAAAGAGAGGTATTTAATAGGGATACTAGAGTCAAATGATTAATTTTAATTCCTGTAGCTTTAAGGTAAAACAGCATAAACACTATTTAGATGCAGGGTTTTTGAATTCCTTGAAGAGAGCAATACTCTAACTCCATGCTGGACAAACGACAATGGATTTCCTCTTGCTCTTTTTTTGTTCTGTAGTGTAAGGTTGTTTAAAAAACAAAAGGTTCGGTTGCATTTAGATCAGTTATTAAAATATTGTTGGTCATTTCCTTTGACAGAACATTTCTATTGTGTTATACCAATGTCGCTAGGAGGAAAGGTTATTCCCACTTGTCTGGCTGATATCAATACATACTGGCATATTACATCCTCTGGCTTTCTGGAAATGCTTTATTTGAGCAGCAGCTTGGGAACAGGAAATTTAAGGTTATACACAGTCTGGTTTCAGACTGCATGATACACAATGTGTTTCCTAGAAGACGCTGTCTACCTGACAAATTTTCTCTAGCATTTTGTAGAATTGGATAAGCTTAAATGGGTTCAAATTGGGAATAAAATTTTATCAGCTGTAGGTGGCAGACAAGGTAGAACAAGGCTTTTGGTCACCTTGTAGTATGTATTTGATGAACTTACATGAACCATGTTAGTATATCACACGTTCGCCACTTGCTCTGGAGTGTAGTTTACCTTTTAAGATATAACAATGTTGATATTCTCATTTAAGAGGTGTTCTTACTGTCTAGGAGGAAAAAAAACAAAGTACTTCTACTTCAAGTCATGGTCAAATGTGGAGTCTGTGACATTGTGGTAGCTTCTGAAGGTTCAATGGTAGTATCATAGCCGTGCTGCACAGCCCTTTCTACCAGAATCCCAGTGAGGAGGAGGAGTACAGTTTAATTCTGTAACTCTTCATTCATCTATCTAAAACAAAGCAAATCGTAATGAGCAGTTGTGTCCTGTTGTGTTTCTTAAGCTCAGCCTGTCAGTCTTGGGTAAATTTGTAAATTATATAAACATTGAGTCTGTTTCAAATCTGAAGTCTAGAGGTGTTACCCTGAGTGCTCCATCCACACGCTAAGATGATATGCTTTTCTTTTTATCAAAGCAAGAACAACATCTGTGTTTCTGAAGAATGAGAGCACCACTTTTTAAAACTGTATTTCTCCCAACCATTTTATTTGTGTGTGACAGAAATACATGTTTTTCATTCTAATCACAGGAACGAGTGATGTGTAGAGAGTTAATGCAGCACCACTAGCTATAATCATTCAAAAATCATGAATCATGTTGCTGAAAGTCAGGACAGTGGTCTAAAAACCATGTTTATGAGATAGAAAAATGATTGTATGTCTAAATTGTATTTCTTTTATTTTTGTCTCTTTTTTTCCTGTATGTAGGTAGTGCATATATAGATTTCTTTGTCTCTTTGGTAGCTATTAACTTAAATGAGAAGGAATGGAGGGGATTGGTAGAATGTAGTTGAGATTCTCTTAAAACTGATCCACTCCAAGACTGAGGACTTTAGGAAATACAACATGTAAGATTTGAGAAAAAAATAGGCTTAGTAAACATTACTTTTTTTTTTCCCTCCTAAAAAAGCAAGATTTTCAAGGAAGCAATACATGCTTCGTGTTGCTTTCACTGACAGAAATGTTTTAAGTGATGATGGTGAAAATGAGGAATTAATTTTGATTTCATCTTAATATACATGACTTCAGAAGGAAACAAATATAAAGTTGTGAAAAGATCAATGCTTGGACTATTATTGAAGACATCATACACATATACTTAAGTCTGTGTAAATACATTCCAAAGGGATATATCATGAACTACAGTCATCAGAGATAATAAATATTATAAGCCTTTTTAACAGAAGTAGCCACCTTGTCAGAGATTAGGCGACAAGTAGATTTCATTGTAGAGCTGAAGGTCTGGTGCCTGGTGAACAACTGATTAGGGTTTCTATCTGCTTTTGCAGAGTATCAGAAGATACAATTTGTACACAACTCTTTAATTTCTTTTCAGGTCAGAAATACGAAGTCTTACCTGGATTAGTTTCTTTGATACAGTTTAAGCTTTTTGCAAAGCTCTTCATAGAATCAAGAAATAGCTGGAGTTGGAAAGATCTCTTAGAGATCATCTAGTTCAGCCCCCTGCCTGGGCAGAGTCAGACAGAGCAGACTGTCCAGGACCTTGAGTTACTGGGTTTTGAGTATCTCCAAGGATGGAGACTCAACAACCTCTATGCACAACCTGTTAACTTGTATTTCTTAGTCTTGGTTTTACACAAAATACTAACAGCTTGTGTATTTTAGGAGATAATGTTTTTTATCCAGCTTCATTCATTTACTCAACCTAGGTTAAGAAATATAATTTTTTTTATGTGTTTGAATACAAGGCAGTCTTAACATAGCTACTTCAAAGTACAGAAATATTTTCTGTCCTTTCATTGTAGAAAATGATGCATACCAAAGCATTTTTTCCACTGAAGAGGTAAAAAAGGGCTCATGCTTGTTTTGTCCTTGCCAAAGAATGTAAATTATGCATATAATTTGTTTATGAAATGTCTGCAACTTCCAGGACAAAAGTAACCATGCCATCTGTAACTACTTTGGGTTCAGATAGTGATAAGTAATTTTATTTGAAGCTACTATATTATATCTCCACTTAGTTGTAAAATACAGATGTCTTTGCCAGTTCTAAGGATCTTAATGTTAACTATACAATCCACGCAATTTAAAATCCTGTTGCAGCTAGTTTGTTGTCATATGTCTGTGTGATATACAGAGATGCAGAATAATTTTGCTTATACTCAGTGCTGACCTAAACCTGCATGACTGTTAACATATCTCAGCTTGTATCAAGAAGACACCTTGAGGGCCTATGTACAAGGCATATGGGCTTTTGCATCAGAACTGTCTTATGTCCTGTAAGCATGGAGTACCGAGGGAGTTCTTATCTGCCCTTCACATAGATCCATTCTAGGTCAACATTGCATCATGTTATATATAGTTTGTAGCACAGAAAACCTTCCTGAATAAAACTTACTGTGAATAGAAGACTGGTCTAAGCTAGTGTTAAGAGTAGTTAAACTGAGAGGTATTGCTACTGTGCTACCGACACAGTTATCTTCATTGTATTAGCATTTTTGTTTCTGTTAACTGTGTTTCTTGATGAACAGTCAAGTTGCAATAAATATGTCTGCCAGGCACATTGAAGAGCCTTGTGTGTGAATGACATTTGTGTTAAGAGGACGAGTCAAGGTAGTTCTAGTGAAGGGACAGTCAAGGTGAACTAAAGCACAAGGCTGAGGCAACAGTAAAGAACCCATTTGCTCCATCACTGTCAATACTATATCCACCATTTGAATAATGGAGCAGAGTAGTTTCCATAGCTGGTGTTAATTTAGCATATTCACTTGGCTGACTGCTCTTTGAGTCAGATACTGTGCAGGGTTCTATTTACCTGATTGCTGTAGGTTTCGTATCTGTTTTAATATTTTTAATTCAAACTTTTCAGGTTCTCAGATGCAACAGTATAATTTGAGGGAAGAATGGAATGCTAATTTGAGCCTATCTATGCCTGGTAGTAGCCCTTTTACCAGTTTTCTGGTAGGTCTCTGTATGTAGGCCATGGTCTAATGGTCTAATGGTTAGGAATATGATGGGATAAAGGTTGGACTTGATGACCCTGGAGGTCCCTTCCAACCATAATGATTCTATGATTCTATGTACTCTTATTTGACATTAACAGTTGCTTTTGCTGTTTGGCCTTGTTTTCTTCCAAAGCATCGTACAACCTTTGCATTTAATATTATGGTTTAGCTTTGTCACAAAGCTTCCATGGGCATATGTGTGTCTGGTATCAGTATGGAAGGAGCAATGCTTGTCTTTCTATTGCTGTAAACAGTTTTGGTCTCTGTTCTTTTCTGATTCAACAGAATTTAGCTGCTTGGAATCCTTCAAACCCTGAATGCCTCCTGCTTGTTGTGAAAGAGCTTGTGCAGCAGTACCACCAATTTCAGTGCAGCCGATTACGTGAGAGCTCTCGTCTCATGTTTGAATATCAGACTTTACTGGAAGAGCCCCAGTATGGAGAAAACATGGAAATCTATGCTGGCAAAAAAAACAACTGGGTAAGAATATTCCTGCTAAAACGTCTTTAGTGATCCTTCCATTTTAATAGATAGAGCTTTTGTCTTGGAAAACTTGAGTTGTTTCTGTCGATCTCTGTGCTTTGTTTCCAGTGAAGGAAACTTCTATTTGACTCCAGCTCACTTTCTATTTTCCGTGTTTTATACATTGCTGTCATTTCACTACCCTGGTTGAACCAGATTTCCAGGTGAGTAACTGTCTTTCACACTGATGTTAGTTCATCTGGTTTATACATAAAAACTTTGAAGACTGTTGAAAAGTCTGTGCAGTATTTACCAGCACAGTACAATGTCATGTGGAAGTTTGAGTTAGCTCTGAAGTTTTGAGAGGCAGAATGACACCCTGCCCAGGCAAATCAGCCTGCTTAGGAGTAGGATGTATTAGAATGTGGTTCCACATTATGATTGAGTTGATTTAATTGGTAGCTGCAGCTGCTTGTATCTCTGGAACTTGTCTAAGCTGAGATGAGTTGTTTCAGGAACCTAAACTGGAGAGAAAACAAAAAAACCTGAAACCTAATTTTCTGCAGAAGGACAGGAGGAGGTGAGATGGGCAGGAGAAGTGACTTTGTAGGGCCATGTCTTCATATGACAGACATTAAAATTGCTTTTCTCTTTCCTGGAGTTGTATCCTTTGCCTGGGAAATCTGCCATGCTCTGTAGAAACACTATGTATAACATCTCAGCCTTCTAAAATGAGGCTATAGGCAATGTAGACATTTTGGTTAGTGTGTGATTTTATATTTTTTTTAAATTTATTTTCCACTGAGCTCTGCCAAAGAGTAAACTTTGCAAAAATAATTTTTTTTCTGCTGGTAATATATTTATAATGGGAAGTTAGGAGTAAGATATATCAGGAAATATCTAATTGTGTTTATGTTGAATGTGTTCCCCTGTTACTGTCAGCAATGGCATACTCTTTAAGATATACTGGTCTTCAGACATGGTATCTTCTGAAACAGATGCTATCTTAAAATCAATGAAAATTCAGCATTCCTGTTGCCAGGACCTAGAATTCAGCTTTATGTCAATTTATTCATCCTTAAGTTACAAGTGATGCAAGGATCTTTACTACTCACAGTACTTATATTCATCTGTTTGTTTTGTTTTTTTTAAGACAAGGCATCTAGGGTTTTTTATTTTAGGCCAAGTAAAATTTTCTTTATCAGAGAAATTCAGGTCACTTTATATTTATAGATCAGAATATTTCACTGAAATTAGTTTGTTCTTAAATGTTACTCTTTATAGCTTGAGTCACAACTTGCCACATCTGTAAGTATCATCAGACTGGTTTATTGAAATGCAGAAGGCTCTCTGAATCATACCGGGTTTTTATTATAATCTTTGGCAGCTGCCAAAATTCTACTCAAGATTGTAGAAAACTATGGGGTTTTTTCCTTTTTTTTTATCGGAAAGCCATATCTACTCAAGCCCTTTGAATCTTGCCTCAGTCTTTGGTGACTGAATAAAGAACTTCTTTTGTGTTTGAAATGCTGTCTTAGTTAAAAATATTCCAATAAAATAAATCTTACATACATTTTAAGGCAAATTCTTTTAATCATTGCAGAGCTATTTGAGGTTTCTGTAGCATGTGCTTTGTTTCCAAAGTTCACATTCTCTATCAAGAAGTCTCTTGAGAGTCTCATTTGGAGATTCTGTGACCTGGTAATTACATGATAGAGGCTTGTTTATGAGTGTCCTGAAACTCAAAACTATGGAACTTGTATAGTTCTCCTTCCTGTCCTTTACCATTGTCCTGTTAGTCTTGATGATTAGTTCAATAGCAGTGTTTACCTGAAAAGCAAGCTGTAAATTACATGTTATCTCCTCTGCCTAGAAGTCATTGAAATTTGGGTTGTCACCGGTTCTTGGGAATTGACAGTAGCTCAGCAGACTTCTGAAATAATAATAATCTATGAATGAACCTTGTACAGTGTCATGAAAGCACTCATCTTAAGTGCATGAGTTAAAAAAGTTTGAAGAGGAGGCCTTAAGTCAGTGCTGTGTCCCAAAATGGAACAGAAATTTGCTTTTATACCTTAGTTCCAGTGTCTCCAGTTTCCTGAAGTGATCTCCAAGATCTGTGGAAAAAAAAAAAAGACCAACCATTATCTAGCTTAGTAACTTGCTGGCAGACTGCCAGCAATACAGAGGCCTATTAAGTATCTGATCTCTCTGTGCTGTGACCAGGATTTCATCTGGCGTGACTGACGCCTGGGAGCAGGCAGTTGGGGTTGGGTGGGCAAGCACCATGGACAGGGCCACCTTCCGGCCTGCCCGGGGCACTTCTGGTCACAACGTCTTGCAAAATAATCCTGACTGAATGTCAAAAGATCTGGACTGCAAGTGCTTGCTTGCTTCCACATCTTGGAGAAGCTGGTGTTTTGATCAGAAGCCATTCATTGGTTCAGTGGCAATCCCAGTTCATCAGACTTGGTATTTTACCAGAAATATTTTTCCAGATTTTAAGGCTAATGTTGTATGGCATCTTTTTGGAAGTTAAGTTCAAACAAGAAGCACTGTCTATTATATCCATTTCTGAATATAAAGCAAGTGCCCTGTCATCCAAGTAGTCTTTGTGTTATATATGCACAAGAAATTGGTGGGTTTTCTGCATACAGAAGTAATACAGCATCAGAAAGTTGACATCTGTCCTCACAAGTAGTGTCATCAGTAAAGGTTTCCTCTGGCTTTAATGTAATATGTACTCACTTTCTGTTGTGTAGTGTTTCTGTGTGTAATTGCATTGCTTCTATTTTGTGACTGCCAGGGACAAATTTTAAGGGCAACTCTGAGCTAGCTGTCAGCAGGGTGGATTACAACCTAACATCACATAGATCCTTTTGGCAAGGTAGCATTGGAAAAGGTTTGGTTGCAATCAAGATCTTGTTTTTCTTGTTCAGTAACTGGAAGGTCGAATGAGCTATCTATAGTTCAGGCCTGATACATAGACCAAGAAACAAATTGGCACTGATCTTAGCATCGCTTATTGTATGTCTGCCTAATAAAAGCTTCTTTGTCTATATGTGCTTAGTTGCTTGGGATGAAATCTTTGCTTGCTTTAGGCATAAAATTAATTGAATGAATCTGGTTCTGTAGAATTTTTTTCCTTCTCAATTTTATTTCATATCAGTACCAGAGAAAAATGTGCCTAGCAAACAGTCACTTATATTCCTCAGCTGCCCTGCTTAGCAGCTAACCATTCATTTTGGAAAGCCAGTTTCCATTGGCTTTGGCCTGCAGTATGTCCTCAGGGAGGCTTGTGCATCTGCGAGCTCGTTTGTGTCAGTATTTCTTTTTTTCAGCCAGTTTCTTTTTGAATCAATATGCTAGCAATTGGTGTGGTCCAGTGACAACCTTCATGTTTTCTCTTATGCTGAGCTCAAAGCAATTTGTGGATTAGCACAGCTAATTGAGAGGGCAGACAAACGTACTGACTATTTTGCAAAGGTATGTGGCAAATTTTCAGTATCAGTACAGGTGTAAAAGACTTTGAATGCATACCTCTTAAAGAGTTGTCATAGCCTTTGACAAACTATGCCCACAACTATGTGGAGTTCTTGTGATCACATCTACTAAACATAGTAAAGCGTTGGCCCAAAAGGCATCCCTCTGACATCTGTGTGGGTCATAAGCCCTTGAGTATTGAGGGTGACTGAGCACTGGCACAGATTGCCCAGAGAGTTTGTTGGATCTCCATCCTTGGAGATATTCAGAAGCCATCTGGACATGATCTCAGGCAGCCTGTTTGCTACCAAGATCCTCTACATCTCTTTCGTAGGCCACTGCTGCATTTTACAGAAAGGCTTCTTCCATTATTTCAGGCCTTTACTTACCAGAAGGTATAGCTGTATCTACAATAAAGATGATTCTGTTTAAATCTTGTGTAGTATTTACATTCATCCTTTTACTGAGAGTTGCACTATACACATTCACCATAGATGAATGTCTGCTTTGTTAAAATTTGTATATCATACATTTCTTGCTTAAACGTATTTTTCTTCTCACTTGATCTGGCTATACAAAACATTTAAAAAAGTAAGTGAAAAATAAGGTACAGATAACTATGTTCCAGGAATAGGGAAGTAGTGCATAATGGGCTACTGTAGGAGAAGGAATGCTAGATATTTACACAACTTTGATTTGTCCCCTTGCCTGTCAAAC
The DNA here is from genome assembly GCA_013398125.1 of Aegotheles bennettii. Classification (NCBI taxonomy): domain Eukaryota; kingdom Metazoa; phylum Chordata; class Aves; order Caprimulgiformes; family Aegothelidae; genus Aegotheles; species Aegotheles bennettii. The sequence continues at coordinate 141,146 of VZRW01007143.1, read as the reverse complement.
TGAAGTACTGCTTCTGCTAATACATACTGCTAATTCAACATTACAAATATGCCTTCTGTATGGCTACTTTATTGAATTAAAAAATAGGGGTGAAAAAAATTAATATGGAGGAAATCAGGAAATCTTGTTTTTCAAAAAGAACCAACTTCATTGCATCGTAACCAGGTGGACAGTCTGGTTTTGAGGAAGTGTATGAAACAGAAAGGAAATCCTTTCCATTTCCTTTGCATGCAGTTTATGCATAAAAAAGAGCAATGTGTAGGGACATTTGGCAAATTTTCAGTAAACGGTTGTCTAGGTGTTGAGAGTCACATAATTCTGAAAACAAATTATAGAAAAACTTCTTCAGTTCTTTCCTCTATGTTTATTCAGAAGACACCTTTTACACATTCTCACCTTACTCAACACAAATTCTCATATGTATACCTGCAATGTTTGTGAAGATGCCTCTATTTTATGTATATGCTCTTATAAATTGGTCAGGTTTTTAGCTTTGCTTTCACGCCATTTGCAGGTCTCACTGGACATTTGTCCGGAAATGAGTACTGCCAAGATATATCTATATTTAGGGCCTAACAAAGTATAGTCTGATTTTGGTCATGCACATTATTGTATTCTGACTACTTTTTACCGTTGACTTACTGGCAATTACGTTTTATGTTTTTAAAGGTGTTTTCTCATATAACATCTGTGCAATCTGTAAATTATTTTTTTTCTCTTCAGTAATTCCTTTGAGAAATGGTGTTTTAGATCTCAAGTCTTCTGTTTAGTATAAGGTCTTACACATTTTTCTGGTTAATGTTTCATCCTTAGAACGTTCAATTTGTGGTTCTGTTTTAGATACCAGGTCTCACTAGTTTTACCTTTTTTCCACAGACTGGAGAATTTTCAGCTCGCTTCCTCTTGAAGTTGCCTGTAGATTTCAGCAATATTCCCACATACCTTCTCAAGGTAAAATGAATGTCTAAGGTGACAGTATTTGTGAGAGAGTATGAATTATTGAAATGTTCTTGGAAACTATTTTGACTTTCCTGCTCTCCTCCTTTCCAAGAGTTTGAAACTCCGCCATTTCTACATTATTATGTTTTGGAAATGTGATGTTAGACATACTGTTGTTTTCCGTGCTGTTTTTACCAGGTAATAAATATACACCTATCACTCTAAAGGACCTTGTAGGTTTTGGGTTCTTGTAGAAGATGGCGTGCAATGCAGATGTTCTGGGTTTTTAGGCAATATGATAAGTAGCAAACTCTTTGTCGTATCCATAGTATTATCTTGGGGAATAAACTTAAATATTTCCAGAAAAACTCTTTTATATGAGTGTATGGAATTTCATGCTGCATAAGTGTTGGGTTTTTAATGAGCAGTCTAGTTGTTTCAGTAGTCTTGATAGAAGAAGAAGTAGAAAAGCAACTAAACACACCATTTCTTAAGAAGGAGTGAAAGCAAATACTAATGACAAAAACTGAAGGTTTCATTTTTTTACAGTGAGCACTAATTTGACCAGATACTTTAGAAAGTAGAACTATTGATTATTGATGTGAGTTGGGAAAAGGTGTTTCTTTCTTTGCTAAGAGGAAAAAAACCCCAAAACAACCTTGTGACAAATTACCAACATGGAATAATTTAAAATGAGTGATTTTCACAGCAGGACAGCAGTCACTCTTTCAAGCAGTTACTGTGAAAGCTTGTGGTCAATGTTACTTTATTCAGAGAATGCAGTAAGAGATCTGGGTTCTCCCTATCATTACTGTTAGAATGAAGTGCCAGAACTACTGCAGACAATGTTTGAGTCAGCTGATGTTACCAACACCCATCTTTCCTTTAAACTGTGTGTCTGCCTCCTTACTCAGCTTTTTACTTCTAAATATTTGGAAAGAACAGCTCCTTGAGTTTAGCAATTAATGTGTTGAGATGAAAATGTAAGGGTAGATCCCGTTACCTCCTCTTTGTCTTATTGTTAGAATTGTCTTCAACTATTGTTAGATCACAATTGCAAGTGTGAATCTTCAGTGTTTCTCCAAATAAGATATCTTGAGCGAAGAACCATGAAAATAAAGACAGGCACAACTATAATCTGACTGAAATTTTTGGTTGTAGTCTGAGATCACTATCCTATGATTTCTTTACCTTCTATAGACTTTTTGCTGTTTGAGTAATGAGCTGCTCCTACCTTTCTCAGAAGCATCTAGGTATTTTCAGTTTGTTCCACGGTGGCAGCCCTTCTCCCAGCTGCTGTCTTTCATCAGTGCCTTCTCTTCTCACTTGATGGGAATGTTTCCAGTTCAATGTAAGAGAGTTGGCCAAGACCTTTTCAGGAATGATGGCATTGAGAAGCAGGATGCAGCAACAGTTCACCTGGATTGCAGAATAGCTGTGATTTGCTTCTGAAAGACTCTGGAGGAAAGGAGACTGAGAATGTCTAATGTTGACTATGCTGTCTGCTCTTGCCAGAGCTCCAAGTGCCATATTTTCCAGGAACGATTTAAAATTGGTCAGGGATTTCAGAAGTGCATACCCAGTGTGTTCAATAGCTTCAGTCACAAGGCTGTCATATCTCTGTTCAGCCTCTGGGGAAACTGCGTGGCTTGGAGGTTGAAAGGTGGTGTACAACTTACGTAAATAACTGTCATCATGTAGGAATACTGTGATAGAAACATATTCTACTTTTGTTTCCAAAGAGTAACATTTTCATGCATGACAGCATACTCCTTACTGTAATTCCCTATCGTGTTCACTAAACATCATCCACCTTCTCTAAGCAAGGTTGGTATACTGCAGATAAATCATCAGTGCTCCACAGCTGCTTCCTGGAGCGTTGTTCACCCTGAGTACTGAATGATTCATTAGTCTGAAGGAAAACATATTTATTTTGTGTGCATATATAGATAGTGTGATATGAAAAGGCAAGCACAGAAAGTAGCAGAATCAAAGTTTCCTGGTCTACCTTTATTTTGACATTTCTAAAATCTTAGAAATGTCTTAGCTTCAGGGTTTTAAAATTAATGTACTTTTGTATGTAATAGCTTGGATTTTTACAGCAGCAGATCCTTCTTGATGGACAAACTACTGATGAAATCCTTAGCTTTCTTCTGCAGACTTCTACTATGCAAACTGACAGGTTAACTGTGTTAGGAAGGTGATACGTAGTCTTAGATGATTAGCCACAGGAGAAGAAATAGTTTCATTTCTATTGTAATAGTGTTTATTGATGAAAAAAGGACGGCTTGGCTCAGGCTTCAGCATGGATTATGACGGAGAGTGCTCTGTAGCAGGCATAGATCTTGTACCCCTGCCGCCTCTAGCACCTCACATCAGCTATATGAACGTCATCTCATATGACAACAATATAAAGGCAGGTAGAATTGGAACTACTCTGTTGTGGTTGAAATAATTATGTTCTGACTACTCCAAATTCATAAAGCTGTTTTTAAAAATTATTTTTTTTAAGCTGTCCATGTCTTTTTTTTTTTTTTTGAAGAGTCTTTTGACATAAGTAGACCTTTGTTGCAATAAAATAGGAGTTTAATTTCCGTCATGTCTGCCAGTTATGTTGGCTTCAATGCTGTCTGCTGGATTCTGGTACATGATAGAGCATCCATTGATGCAGTGGAAATAATTGTTAATATATTACCCTGAAAGGTAGAAGAGCAGTCAGTAATTGAAGGCTATTAGTGTATTAACAGCTTAATGTTTAACTGCAGAATTTAGTGTGTTTGAATTACATTCTAAGTCGTAGATGGCCTTATAGTGTGCAGTAGCTTCTCTGTAATTATTTGCAAAGTTCAAACTTGTGTTATACTTTCTCTGTCATCTTTTTTTTTATGTTTAATTAATACTACTTGTATTAAAATCAGGTGTAATATTTAAAGACCATTATTTTTGCCTCACCGATCACTCCTAGTAACCCATTGATTTGTAATGTTCTTCTCAAATCTATTGATGTCAGTAGGTGATCACACTACAACTGTGACTGTGAAGCTTTGTATAGTGAGCCAGTATTCAGGTTTGAGGACGTAAGCTGTGAGAACAGTCTGTACTGTTATAAAATCATTGGAGTACTTGAGAATACACTCCAGAATCATTAGTTCTTACTCTGTCAAATTTTTACTGGTAGTGGTGAGAGTATTCTCCTTTCCCTATAAAGAATAAAAATTTGAAGATGTTGCATATGTTGAGTTGTTACGATCTGAAGAGGCAGATTTGCCAGGTTATTTTAAAGATACCTGCTGCTCTAAATTTAAAATTCATTTCAAGTGTGTGTGCATTTTAAGGAAAATGAGTATATGAAGAGTGAGAATGATTAAAAGAGCAATGCAGGGTACACTGTCTCTTCCTTTGAATTCTGAAATTCTAGTAAAAGTTCCTCAGTTATTATTTATTTGGAAACCTAATACCCCTTGTAGTGGCTGCAGCAGAAAAATGTTTTTCGTAAGTTTTTTTGGTATATTCCTTCAAATTGGAAAGAAAAAGTATCATTCTTTATTTTCCAAGGTAAGGAACTGTTCAAAAAGAAATGTTGATTTACACTTAAAAAGCACACTTGGGAAAAGACACCCTTTCATTTTTTTTTTCTTTATAAAATTATACTATAATACAAAGGTTTTGATTTGAATTTGGACCTTTGTATCCACTTTTACATTGTTTTCTTATGTAAATCAATTTGACATGAAAATTTTAAGTGTTGACACAACTGCAGAATCAAGCTGGTGATTCAAACTATGACAAGGTTCATTACTGATAAGTCTTTCATTAAGATCCTCTTATTTGACGAGAACATGGCTTTGGGTCAGAAAAAGCCTTACACTGGTATCTCTTTACTATTATACTTTCCCTTTTGCAGTTGGATTTTTAATCAGCACATTAATTTTGGCTTAAATTCTTTTCTGTTGGTTGCAACATTTTAAATTTTTGCTACAGTATTTTATAAAGGGAAATATTCACTGTACGTACTGGTTTTGAGAGTCATTGTCTAGTTCACGTTTGTGCCTCTTTATAGATACCATGTATGCCACAGTACTAATGAAGGTAATAGACTTAGCATCTAAAACACCTCATCCAAGTTTTGTGTCATTCTTTTTAGTTTTGGTCAACTATAGGGACATGTGTTATCCTAGTGATCATTCATTAAAGATCTCCAGCTCAGTATTTTACAAATTGTACTGGATTATGTGACTGTAGTATGATTGCACAGTATGAGTGAACTTTGGAGTATGTTGCCAGTGATGGTATTGAAAACAAAACATTTAGGTATTTTTCTTCTATTTCCATTGTTTTTTGAGGTTTTGGCTAAGTAAGATGTGCCCTGATCACCACTTTCTATTTAATTTTTTAAGTATTCATTTCTTATGTACCTGCTTGTTGTGCCCTGGTGAATAGCTAATATCTGGGCCAATTTAGTTATTATGCTGTGACCAGCAGCTTTCCAATAATTTCTTACTATTCAAGTGCAAAGGAAATATGCAAAGCACACCTTATTTCTTTTTGTAGAAGATTTAAAAAAATCTTTAAACCTGTTTTTTTTTCTGAAGAGCTGTTTTGTGATGACCATTGTATTTAGTGCTTATCTTTCAGAACTGAAACAAATAACAGACATTGTCTAGACGCATTGCCAGGGGCCAAACAGTTGTGTGTAAGACTCTCAATGGAAAAGGTTTATCCTCAAGTTCAAATTGAAAGATAAGAGCATATTTCTGTTTTTCCTTACTATGATTTCATCATTTGGAAGACTGTTAAAAGACTTCAGTGCAACTTTTGTTTATGATGTAGACCAAATTCCAAGTGCTGTGAAAAGACTGCAATACTTGTGTATGTTTGTGTAATCAACTGGAATAGAGAACAAACAAAAGTTAAGTATAATATGCAGGGTCAAAGGAGATTTTTTTCCAGGCCAATTTCTTTACTATTGTAATTTAGCAGTTCAATTTATTTGACAGCATCTAAGGTTTGTGATAAATTGCTGCAAATACCAAAAAGACATATGGTTGTATGAAAAGAAGTATTTCTGCTGTTTAACTAAAAAATTTGAGCTAAATATTCTGAAAAAGTATAGTATTTTCTTTTGCTTTTAAACATTGTTTGATTTTGTTGGTAGCTGGCTGACTAAAACCTGATGCCTAGTGTCTTAAGGTCACAAAGTCAATGGCAAGAAGGAATTACAGTCCAGATCTGACTTGATTTTTTCACACTGGACTGTTTTACTCTATGCTGGGGAGTTACCTTGCAAAAGAGCATGGAGCTTTATGTAGTATACACTGTTTGACTATCTTCCCATAATGTATATGTCTTCTATACTGGGTAAAATGATGGACCTGTATGTCGTATGGAGCTTGTCACATCTGTGGTACCAACTGTCATTTTACCTCTTTTACTAATAGAAGTTTATAATAGGCAGTTTATAAGACTTGTGGATAATCACAATATAATACGTAGTTCTCATAATTCACAATACTTTGACCATGCTTTCCATAGAGATCTTTTAAGCTAATACATAGGTTGCTCTTAGTCTTACAGTACTTAAGACTTTGTGACAGAGGCATAAAGTTACCTTCCTGAATTGTATTCTATAATGTATTCCTTATCTTGAGATACATGTGAGCATTTGGAGCAAATAGTTTAAATTTTAAAAGTTGATGTCAGTATGATATTCACTAGATTGCTTATTGTACCAGCATTAAATTACTTAAACAGAGTATTGAACCGTCAAAGATTGCCTAGGTTTCTTCTGTTAATAGTTTAAAGGCAAATTTTATAACATGCAATTATAATGAGCCATTGAGATTTTAGATTAGAAGTGAGTCTGTGCAAGTTAGTACTGGCAGTGTTCAAAACAGAATAGTTTGTAGTAGCTGAAGCCAGTAAATTGTACAGTCTAGAGGCTGTGAAAATAAATGTAACCTCTGTGTGTGGAAGACATCTATCGAGAAGAGATGTTATTCCTACTTGTCTGTAAGAATCTTGCATTTTAGCCTGTACCCAGAAATCTGTGGTTTACTTTTGCTGACCGCTTTTTTCGTCAAAAAGTACTAAATGAAGTACCATCGAGGAGGTGTTCCTTTTCCTCAATATGCTGGCCAGTGTCAGAGTAGCAGTGTGTTGCCAGTAGCATGAAGACGCCAAGCAGGGGAGCTTGTATAATGAGTGAGGCCAAAACCAAACCAAACCCCCCCAAAAATAATAAAATTTAATACGTGTTCATGTTGTGAAATGTTTCTGGCACTTTAGGAAGTTGTGGAGTCAGAAAAATGGTGACTTTTTCATGATAAAATATTTTTAAGTGTGTGGTTTTTTGTAATAGATTAAAAACTATAGTTCTGTTAACTGTAAAGTTTTGGGGGTTTTGTTTTGGCTTTTTTTTTTAGCAGGACATCTCAATTGTTACTGTAGGTAAAAGTGTAAGATCTTACTTGTCCCACTCTATAGGAGCATTGTGCTTCTTAGCTAGTCTTACTGTTGCAGACTAATTGTTAACCTTAGAGTTTTGCAGAATGGGTCAACCCTCTTGCATTACCACAGAATCTACTGATTCTGACATTGGAGAGTTAAGAGTAAAGTGAAGCTATAATTCAGTGAAGCTCCAGGAATACTTACAAAAACTACGATTTTATTAGTTATCCTTTCATGATTATATTCTAATATCTTTTGCCCACAAACCAAGAGAATCAAAGCCCTATAGAAGTATACTTTATAATCAGAACATGTTATATTTTGTAAACTGATCAGTTCCCTTTATTCTCACTTTAATTTTATTAGTACAACTTTTCCACAACAACTTGATTTGTTTGTAGCAACTAGTCACTAAAACCACATAAAACATGTTAGTATCAGGAGCACCTTAAGCTCCATATGCTGAAAACCAAAAGCAAGTTTTTGTATTAGCTTTTTCTGTAATTTATTGAAAGCTTTTGTTAAAAATATGTGTCAACTGGAACAGCTCATTCTGCACAGCTGATGATTTTTATAGGTTATGATCTTAATATGAATCATGATCTCCAATCAACCGTATTTCTGATGACAGTTATATTTAAATGTTTTTATTTTTATAATGCCATAGTAAAGGAAAGAACCACCACATCTACTGATAAATTAAATCTTAAATATTAATCTCAATTTCAGTGATTTTTTTTCTAATTAGATAGAACTACTAATTTGCTGTTATGACATGAGTAGAAATAGGGTTTTTTTCATTATTTTTTTTTTAAAGAGGAAGAAAAGTTAAAAAGAACAGCTTCTGAAGTTTGAAAGCCTTTTTTGCATCTGGTGGGAAAGTTTATAGACATGTTATGTTGCGTGACTTGGTTCAGATTTACTGCCTTGTTAGGGCTTGTAATTTGTATTATTGCTTTATATTTGCATTCTATGTATTGCATAGGAAGAATGGAATTCAATAGCCATAAAAATAATTGCAGGTTATTACATAATGATGGTGCTTGTTTATCTGTCATGGTCCACCCATAGTATGTAGAACAAGCAATGCAGTGGTCTTAAACTGGGAAGAGGATCTTGGATATATTTTTTAAAAACTTTTTTACTTCCCCATTGCCATTTCTTCTTGAGAGGAAAAATACTTGAGAAGTCGTACAGCATAGAACATGAGCATAGCAATAATCTATAAAATTCATTAACCAGCAAATCTGTATTTGCAGATACAGAAGTACATAAAACATGGTGGTAGGATGTTGAGAGGGATATTTCATTGCTGAGCCCACAGCCTCTTTCTACTGTTAGGTTTCTTTCTTAGGCTGCAGATCAGGGCTGAAGTGCTACAACAGCTCATGTTTTGAGGTTTTAAAGTAAGTTTTGTATACGAAAGTGCCAGTTATTTACTATTACGTTGAGTGGGTTGGTTTAGTGTTTTATGTTCTTTTTTCTGTTCTGGCTTTCAGATTACTACATTATGTCTATCTTCTTAAGAAAGAATAGTACTGACACAAATATATGTCTGTATCATGACTTCATGTGATTCTTAGTCATTCTTGTTTTGGATTCTGTGATTTGCACTGATAACTTTTTTCTAAATACACAAAAACCTTTGGCTGTCAGTCTAAAAAGGTGGGGGTTTTTTTGTTTTAATATGTGTCTGAAAAATAAATGTTTACCAGAGTGTATTACACTACTCAGTTTTATTTGGTTTCATAGGTTTAAAGGTTTAAACAAAAATAGAAAAAAAATAAAGGAAAAAAAAGCATTACTCTTAAATCAGTTACTTGCAACAGTAAACATTCTGAGGTTGGATGATCTATCACACTTATTTTTGTCTTAATTGATACTGACAATGTCATTGATCATAATATCATGAAACACAAAATAAAAAAAAAAAATCAAAACCAACCAACCAAAAAAAACCCCCAACATCTAGGATATTTTGCCATTTTGCTTCCATGCTACCAAAAGAATGCACAGCATTTTCTCCACTAAATGCTAATGAACAATGTGCCATGTTTCTATCAAGCTTTGCATGTCTATAGTATGTCTACAGTTGCTCATTTGCATAGTGTGTATTTCAGTATCTTTCATTTTAGAAGGGGACTTCAGACAGAGAAGGCTAAAAGAAAGACTGCCTTGTCCAGCAGCACATCTCAGTGAGACAGTGAAAGAAAGATAAATAAAACTTAGACCTGTTGACTCTATTTCTGTTTTAATGATTTAAGTGTTCGTGCTAGAACTTGCATGTCTTTTATGTGCTGGGACCTGTAATCGTTGCAAACAGCACGTCCATGGGAGATGGGGCAGTGGGGAGGAGCATTAATTTGGCTTCATGGGATGCAATTAGGTGCACTCCTTATGTTTTAACAGGTTACCAGTCCATTAAAATTTGGGCAGAAAGAAGTCCGCGAATTAAATGCTGGTTTTCTATTACATAATGAACTGTCTGGAATGCACGTATAACATTTAAGTATACCCACATAATACAGATAGGAAGTATTTCTGCTGAAGGAAAACAATGAAATAGAGTTAAAGTAATAATGCTGCTCCGAGTCTTGCCATTCTTTGTAATTTTAATGATTTGCTTGTTGGTGTTAGCTTTAGTAATAAACTGCTGAAATATGTACCTTTTTATATCTAAACATGTTTAGATATTTGGAGATATCAGGTATTCTCTGTTTCCCTGTAGCATCCTTTCTGGTTTAGGAAAATATTGGACAAATGTGACTGATGTCTTGACTAAAACTGATGACTGACTGATGGTATGTAAATATTCAGCTACTCATTTGCAAGAACCCTGAGGACAATGTGCTGGTTAACAAAGAATAAACACGCTTGTTCCAAATTACTATTTTCATTGTTTAGCATTTATAGTGTGTGTCCTAGATAAAATCATTAATTCTATCTCATTTCACCTAGACTCATGACTTTGTAAGTAATAAATCTTATTTAATTTTCATAGTACTATTGTTAAGTGATTAGATTAGCTCTTGAAATGTAGGTCAAATTATACACAGGTTACCATTTTGACATACACTTAGATATTGTCTCTTTTTATCTACGTAGTCTAGATGAAAATAGTAACTGATCATCTCACAAGTTCTTATTTAATATATTGTTCACAGTAGTTGTGACATATGGAAAAACCCCTCTATTAGTCAGGACTTGAAGCATGGAGAAACTAGTTGTATACAAATTTACAGTGGAATCCTGAGCCCTGAGTAGCTTGTCCAAGGTTTTAACCAGAATGGTCTTCTTCCTCTCCCCTCTCTTTCTCTAACCTTCGTAATTCATCACATTACAATGAGCAGTCATTCAAGTCCTGTGCATCTTGGCACATTTGGCACATTCAGGTCCTATACATATTGGTGAGTCCAGAGAAAGGCAACAAAGCTATGGTGGAGAAAGAGGAAATGTCCTCAAGTTTACCAGGGGACGTTTAGATTGGATATTAGAAGAAACTTCTTCCCTGAAAGGTTTGTCAAATACTGGAACAGGCTACCCAGGGAGGTGGTTGAATCACCATCCCTGGAGGTGTTTTAAAGATGTGTAGACGTGGTGCTCAGGGACATGGTTTAGTGGTGGACTTGGCAGTGCTGTGTTTACGGTTGGACCTGATGATCTTAAAGGTCTTTTCCAACCAAAATGATTCTATGATTTTTCTTGAAGGAAAAACAATCTACTTCTGTCAGCAGGGAGAATCATATGACTGCAGAGTTGTTGGAGATTTTTCTTGTAGGCAGTGTTTCCACTGATACAGATTTTTGTCACCCCTCCTTAAAATTCTTTACTGTTCTTAAGTGTGTATTATGTACCCTGTTGATTTTAGTTATCATGGACACCTCTTAACATTTGGACAATAACTTACAAGAGGTTATATTGACTCTCATAAGTCGCCTTCTCCATTGGAAAATTGTGTGCTGCTTTTTTTTCCCCCACCAAACTATAGAGTTAAACAACAACAAAACTCCCCCTAGCATTAAAAAGACTAGGACTCAGAGTTCCAACTATTGGTCCAAGCAATAAAAAGCATTTGGTTTCCATTTCTGAAAGGAATGAGATGTTTCATGCATGCCACTGACTAAAGCAGCAATAAATTCATTACAAGTACATAATATTTCTCAGGATCAGGCTCTTATTATGTTATAGAGCTTGATGAAATGGAGTGTGTCTCTAATGATGCTTAGGACTTCTATGATACTTTCCTTCCAAAGTCCACAGATCCCAGCTGTGTTCTGTGTGAAGGAAAAGCACTGTGACGGTTTTGCTGATTTTTTTTAATAAATAAATGAATTGGAAAGCAAATCATTGACAGAGCAATGAGTGGAGTACAGGCTTGCTGACTGATAGTTCTCTCTCATGGAGAAATATCTAAACTAAGATACAATTTTAATTTTATATTCTTTACACTGTGGTTTCTCTTTGTTTAAAGGTGGAACATTTTCTAGATAGAATGTAGGTCTTTGCATATCCATTTTGGTTTATGCATATCATGTTTTTGATAGTATATGTTAAATGCTATTAAAATGGCAGTAATTTCTAGGCTTTGTTCTGTTTTTAATTAACCTTGTCTGCACAAGAACTACTGAACAGAAGAGCTGTTTATCTTTCATTAAAAATTCATTGTAAATGGCAACACAAGCCAAGTTTTAATTTTATTTTTTTTTAATTTAAAATCAGAAATCATTGTTGAGACTTTATTTCAAGATACAGAAATTAATAGATGGATACTAGGTAATAAAAAAGACTTGTTTAGAGCAGGTAATGTGTTTGGAATACAGACCAGTGACCAGGCTTTAGGCAACTTGTTTGGTAGAAATAAAGGACTGTGGTGCTAATAATATGAAACTTTAGGACTGCATGCTTTATGAGCTCTTCTAAAACAAAATAAATGTTGGAATGAAATCCCCAGAGGGATTCTTCTGGTTGCAATAGCAAATGTTCCATGAGAAGCTGTGCAACTGAATTTGTAATAAACAAGACTAACATTTTACAATTGTGTTCTTGCAGCATCAGTTATACTGTATAGCAGCAAGTTAATAACTAAAATATTCTTTTTTTTTTTTTGTTTACCACATGTTGCTAGTTCCTTCTTGAGAAGATGTGTGATCAAACTGTAGCCCAGTTTACAGGCCTTCAGGCAATGATAGTATCAGGTTTAGGAGACTATACCTGTTAAAGCAACTTGGAGGCATACATTATCTCTCTGACTCATGTGAGGCAGTATTGCAGTATGCAGAATTATTTTTCCTTGGCTTCTTTAAAACTTTTGTGAATGTAACTGGTTAAATTTGCCTTTCCTAGAAAAATTTTATTGGAAATTTAAGCCAGTGACACCAAAATGTTGTCACTGCTATCAAAAGGTAAGTAACTGCATATGAATAAACAGCATAAAACCAGCATAAAATTAAAAAGAAGGAATAACACCAAAAAGATAATTTAATAGAAAACAACTGAGACTCGTTAGAAGCCTAGTAAGAAAAAAGATCCATATAAGATTGAAAAAATTGCACTCTGTTAGATTTGGAGTGATGCATTCCCAGGAAACTGTAATAGTGATCAGTATAAATGGGCTGTAAAAAAAAAAAATAAAATTGCTGTGCAGTTCAGCAAGACAAAAGGTGAGTGTGTGTTTTGTAAGACTGCTCATAGAGCAAAGTGATACGTGTGCAGTTTTCTGGCACGCACAGATGTAGGTTTTAAGATTTTAAGTAAAATAACCAGATTTGTGAGCAGTAGAAATAGTGAAGCTTCATTTCATACAGGTTTAATCCCTTGTCTCCTTGAACCTCTATTTTTTGCCTTTATGGTTCTTCCATGTGTCCCACATAGCAGTTTATCAACTGAGAAGATGGGAAGTGTTTTCACTGGTTGGTCCCCCAGTTGCTACCATTCATAGCAAGCTGAATTTACCTGTCACAATATTTTGTGGGGTTACTGGCTGGCTGTCACCTCCACCTGACTGCTGATCTTCATATTGCTTCTATGAACTTAATTATCTTGGAGACTAAAAATGGGCTGGTGAAAAGAGGGAAGAGGACAGAGAGATGTCTGAAGGTATGCTCACATATGCACTGAATCTGAAACCAAATAGAAAGGGGGAAAATCATTACAATATGTGTACATTAGAATGAGAAACTAGCTGATGTTTAAAAGTTTTTCATCATCCAAAAAGTTTTAGAACCATTTTGCTCAAGAGGGATGAATGCCCAAGTAGAATGTTTACACTTGGTTAGCACTGAGATATTTGGTTGAATTTTTTTGTAAACTCCTTCCTTCAACTTAATCTGCTAACAGTGTTCTTTAAATCAAATTGGGAATGCTCATCTAAGAGATTATATAGTTAAAAAATAAATCTTTAGTCCAGAGATCGGTGCAAGAACATTTGTGATAGGTCAAGATGCAGCCGGTTTTTCTCCTTCCTCCACTGAGTTGTTCATCACTGTTACTATGAAGGAAATCTATCCCTTCATGTGAGCTAAGACAATCAATAGTAATTTTTCAATATGAAGACAGCTTAACAGCTCATTTAACATTCAAAAGCTATTTTGGGGTCAGACAGAAAAAGCAAGAGTAGAGAAAGATGAATAATCTCTGCATTACCATATTAAGACAATTTTGGAAGGTCCTATCAATTAAGATATTTACAGCTACACAGAACACATTAGAGTGTACTTTTTGAATCACAGAAAGAGTGGAAACAAGTCTTATCTGTTCGTCTTTGTGTTCTAATTTTGGATTCTTTGAAAAATACAATGAAAATGATTCTTATTCAGATTAATATTTTGGAAGCTTCCTGCATGTAAACTTTTGAAAACATTAGGTTGAAACTTTCACAGTATTGTCTCCACATATTTACTCGTTTCTCCTGTGTGAGTGTATTCAGATCCTTGCAACACTGTCACATGGAGAACAAAGTATTTGAAAATGCTTATTTTATTATTTTTAGGTAAACAATTAGTTCAGGAGTATTTACTTATGTATGCAGCCATTAATTGCAAACCAGCTTCTGACATGCTGAAAGCTAGACAAATATACAGCAAAGCATTTATCAAGACTGATTGAGAAAGGCATATTCAAAAATTGACAAAAATACCTTGACAGTGTCCTGTTAAGTAACCATCTGCAAATATATGAATTCCATTATTTTAATAGACTCCTTTCTTGATTAATCAATGACCTTATTCTCTTAAGCATATGTGTCAGGACATGTCTTCCTAACACATCTATTCAGCCTGGAGCATGTAAGGCATCATCCTCATCTTCAAACTGTGTTAAGTCAAGAAAATGTTGTGGTAATGTGGGCACCGCTTGTCCAAGAACGTTAAGAACCTTGGTCAGGATCTTTCTAACCATAAAAGGTTGTGTGTAATGCTTTCTTGTTTGGTATAAGTCGGAAGGGAGTGAAAAAAAATACAGAAGGAATTTTTATTACAGCAAAGTATTTCCCTCCAAATAGTACATGAAGGAATACCATATCTGAAAAAAGATGTTGGCAGGGGAAGAAGTAGTCTGAACTACATACCACTGATGATAAATCTTCTAGCTGTAGATGAAGAACATAGTTAAAATTCAAAGTTGTCTAATAGCAGAAACACAAAAAGTTAATTTTTAGATACCTACTTATGTTTTATCTATTTGTATAAATCTTTCTCTGGGTAATAGGCTGATTTTTCCCCCAGTACCTAGAGATTGTTACCAATTGCAGGTGTTTAGAAGCTTACCTGTAAAACGAAGAAAAAGTAAATGAACTTGACACTGTGTCTTTCCAGGAATTTGCATATGAAGAGTTTTTTGAGAGCAGTTTCATTCTGGTGGTGTACAGAATTAATTGTTAGCAAAATGTTTGTTTATTGCTCTTCAGTAGGCTTTGTATTTATTTTGAGAACGATGGGAAATGCCTGGACATTTATGTTATTTATAGTGAGAAAATGATTCATTTTATTTTAAGATCATGAAATCGTAAAATAAGTTAAAAAATGAATAGCCACTGTTATGTTCTTCAACTTGCATTCCATTTTGAAATTCTAAATTTCCATTTTAAAAACTTACTTTTTAAGTTTAGTCTTATTAACAAATTTCTTGATCTCTAGCTCACCTTTAGTGACCAAAACCTGAGCATAATAAGAGGAAAGTATGCTGCCTTTTGTTTCCATGAATGATGCATAGATTGATATATTACATGTAAGTATGCAACACATGTCATAAAAAGTGAAGATTTTGAGTGTTCAAGATTCTGTAAAAAAATCCAAAGCATACCAATACCTTTAAAGCTGTTATTACAGAGTGAGTGTCAGTGTTTCTTCTCTTTCTGTCTCACAGTGATTAAACTACATCTCAGCATGAAGAACCGAAAAGCACAAATTTTATATTCTGATTCAATTTCCATAGAGATTCTTAAAGAGATTCAATGTGATGCTGAGAGGGACAAGTCAGGTGATCTCTTGGGTTTTTATACATAAAATGCAGGGGAGGGGATTGTGAAACTTAGTGACATACAATTTCACATTGATCCAATGTTTTGTTTCTTTATTGCAGTCTTAAGTTTCTTTCTATAAAAAATTATAGGTTTTACACTAATCCAGTGGTTTAGAAGCATTTACATGCTGAAAAGGCAGGTAGACAACTTTTCAGTAAGTGCGCATGTGTTTAATATGTGTTTGTAATTTCAGAGCAGTAAAAGGATTCCTAAGACTGCTTGTCGTCTTTTTTTTTTTCTGTAAAGAACTGGGGTAGTGAGAGTAAAGTTTATTTATTTCTGCTGTGTTTTTCTTACAATGTGTTTTGTACAAAGTTATATGTGTTGCAAATAGGAGATTTAAAACATAGATTTCAATCAATAAAGTAACACCTACAAAGCAATATATTTATAGATAAGCACACAGTATCAAATGTATACTGCCACATAACTTTTTGGAATGATGATACGGTTTCACTGAATCTTCCTTCTCAGTTTTCCTTACACAAATACTGGAAATAATAGTACAGTTAATCAGAGTAACTGATCATTCAGTAAAGAAAATCAAGTCACTTGTGTTTGAAAACAAGGAATATCTGATTTACTCAACTGTCGTAAAAGGTAGTTTATTTCTAGCTTAAAACAATGTTTTGTCTGGAGTGAAGGGCAAGTGTGTACGTCGTGGTTGGTGGGTTTTCTTCCCTGTTTTACAAAGAAATATTCATTACACTTCATGTTGTGGGAAAGGTCTAGGTAGCAGATTCATTTCCCTGTGTTTGTGTTAGAAAAAAGAAGAGGTTTATGATCCTGGAAAGCGATCAAGGCAAGAAGTGTTATGATTCCTGTTGTGAAACCAGTTGTATGCAATTTTTTAAAAACAAATATTTCAGATGCTTTCATAGAAAGACTGGTCTAATGGCCCAGTTGGTGGAGTTTGGGCCAGTCAAGAGATGACTGAGTTTTTTATTCCACAAGGTGTATTCTGCCTTCATTGAAGTCAACAGGAACATGATCAGAGAACTATATTCGTAAACATAGATTTTCAAACCATCTGAAGTATGAAGGGTAATTATATGGCATTATATATAAAGGCTTCTTTGTGTTATATGCTTGTTCTGTGTTTCAGAGGGATAAATATATACAAGAATTGTGGGTGTGTCAAAGCAGCAAAACTGGTTCAGACAGGTAAAAGCATTTGAAGTGGTGTCTTTTGCACCATTAATAGTTTTGAGTTTGTCTCAATATTTCTGCATCAATATTATGAATCCTGTTTTCAGGGATTTATTACTCCTATAAAAGCATCAGGTTGAAATTTGGCTCATCAAATGAATTACTCTTTCATTCTTTTTCTATTAAAAGAATTCTGTGCTGTCAGTGATAGCTGTCTGATACTGGAAATGATTCTGCAACTTGAAATTTTTGAAGCAGTTGCTGGTAGCTGTAGGAATTAAGATTAATAGGCTTCCTTTCTGCATTGATGGAGAACTTTGCAGTCAGGTTCTAAAAGTTTAGAAATACTGACTTAAGCCCTGTAACATCACTGATAAGATGTATTAATCTCCACATTTTAAAATTGGGTAACAAGTTCATGTTCATGAAGCTAATTTAGCTGTGCCTGTCAACCTAAATTTAGTATGATATTTATTAATAGGTGAATACAAGCTGTTCCATGTGCTAATCTTTGTCCGTATGAGTACTTGTTTATCATGGTTGAACTTTACACAATTTTAGGAGCTGTCATTCAGTAGAAGTTTTTAAATCTTCAAGTAATATCCTTTGATATGACAGTGTTGGAGGGAGAGAGGAAATGAACCATTTTGTTAGTTTCAATGAAACTGAAAAGTCTTAAATAATGGATTTAAACATCAAGTTTTGCTTTAGTCATCTGTTTGAATGGGAAGAATAATAAATAAGGCATCTTGACTTTCAGAAGTAGTATTTGAGAGTATCTTCATCATGCCTACAAAATTCTTTGCAAAGTCCTTGGAATTTCTATATGCCTGGAGAAGCTCTACATAGTCCACGACCTGTTTTATTTTCTGATTGCAGACTCAAAACTAAACAAAGTATGCTGTCTTTCAGACAGAACAACATTGTAGGTCTCAAAGCAGATCATTCTTACTCATGCCTACCTTGTCGTTGGTAGTGGTGTCAGAAATTTGTTATCTTTCTTGTTGCATAGGGTTTTTTTCTTAAATATTTGATGAGGGTAACTTAGTTTTCTCAATATCACAGCTGGGTACCCTCAGACCACATATCATTCCAGGTGCTGAAATATGGAAGTTTCCTGATTAAAAAAAAAAAAGAAAGGTCTTGATAAACTATTACGACAGACAGAAGACTTCACCAATTTGAAATATATGAAATGGCAACATTTATAACAGAAGTAAAACTGAAGCTCAGTATTTACTTTAAAGGTGAAATCTATTAACAAGGGATTTTGTCAAAGTTAGCAAATATCTACTAAACTTCTTTGCTAGATTAATATTGCATCTCAATTCTGGTGAGATTGTAACAGTCTAAGTTTGTTTAATTAAATTCAGCTTGGTTAAGTGGGAATTAATGCAAAGACATATATTCAAAAACTGCCTAAGGCTCATTAAAAGATGTGAGTCCAGTCTAGTGAACAGACACCGTGTAACAACATTGCTTACGGTTCCTCTGATTACTGCAAATAATTTGTGCCAGCACCTGTTTAAACCTTAAGTTTTTTATTCCATTACCTAAGTTCTCTGGAGAATTACAGCCAAGAAAACAGACCTCCTATTGGAATTTGCATTAACAGTAATTTTACTATGTTAGATTAAAGAACAGTGTTTAGGTCACTGGGAATGTGCATATTCTAAGAATAAACCTTTTTTTAGTTGATCATGAGCATCACAGAATACATGAAAAATATTTGTAGGCACTAGTGCATTATGTCACTTACCTGCTATGTCATGACAGTAAGTTGTGGTCCCATTCATTGTCCTGGATAATGCATTTTTCCTATAGTTTATTTAATAAAAATATGATATAACAAGAATGACATCCCTTCATATTTCATAGGAAATTAATGGAAAATTCATGAAATATACCTAGAAATGAGCTTATGTAGCATGAAGACTCAACAGAATGTTTCCTCTTATTCACCTATTTCAAAATTTAATCTGATATCTGTGACACACGTTTCTGTAGTCTTTCCAGTTAGTCCACCAGTGGTTTTTGTATAGTCAAGTTAGCAGGTCACAGAGTATGGGCATTTAGAGAAAGGTCTCTTCATGTAAGCATAGTGAAACCGAAGTGTTTTTCGGAACTGTGGGTATGAAATAAAAATGTGGGTATGAAATAAAGTTTTCAATAGCATCATCTTAGTTTTCTTCAACAAGCAGCAAGAGAAGACCTCACCTGCTTTGCTCAAGGTGTACATTATAGCCTGATGAAAGTTAGGAATGTCTGTGCCCACTATGCCTTGTTTCTCCTTCCCCTAATAGCTGTCCAGTTTTGATGTCAAAAGTAATTTCAGTCAAGGAAGAATAATCTAAATTCTGATCTCCTCCACATGAGGAGTGCAGAAGTTTTTTACAGATTTTCAACCTTGACAGTTGTTCAGACTCACCTCCTGTTTTGTTTTTACAAGGGAACATTTTATCCTAAGCTGTTTTCTGAGAAAGTGAATTACTTTTTCTGAGGAGCTATACAAACAACAGTCATTTCACCGTTAATCTTGAGCCTCTAATTTCTAGGCTTACTGAACCTTAAGTACAGCTAATCATGGACTTGCTGCAAGTACCAGTCATAGTAATCTCAGCTATATATCTGCCTGTACAACAACATAGACTTATATTTTTCCTTCTCAAGAATGTCTTTTCAATAGCAAATAACCTCTAGTAGAAATGGAGTACTGCTGACATCCTCTAAACGTATTCCCACAAAGGAGTCTTCATGCATGTGTACATCAAGAGTTTACCTACCATATTTCAGAATTTCAGATAAAACACATTGTTGATTTAGCTATAATTTTAGCTTGGTTTCCTGAGGAGATGGGGCATCAGTGATTATATTGTCTTGAGTATGTCTGTTCTGCTCTCCCCTTTTCTCAAGTAGCTGTTGCTCGCATATCAGTATGTTCCAGAGTGAAACTGGCTATGGCAAAGAATGCCCTTCAGTTAGTTCATTTTCTTATTCTAAGATAATTTGTTGTGAGAGCTATAAAAAATGAGTCAATTACAATACAAAGCAAACAAACATTAGGAAAAAAAATTGGGATGTTTAGTTTTGTCTCTGGACTTTCTTGGTATCTTTATACATCTGCCTTCCAGATAGTAAAGACTTATAAAAGGAACTGCTCCTCTTTTAACAATAGAGCATCAAACATGTGGTTGCCACAAAACCAGTTATTACAGTGCAACTAATAATTATAGTAATCTTGTGAAGATTAAAGTTTTAATGTAAAGCATCTTGGAAACCAATTTCATAGATACCAAAATACCTGCAGAGAGTATTTCTTAATGTGGGAACACTCTGTCCTTGATTAATGCAGCAGAGTTTAAACTGCTCTCAGAATGAATGAAATAAAAGTTTTGGGGGAAGAAAATAGATACAAATCTGTAGGTGTTGACTACTCCTAGTGGAAAAGGATATCTTTTCTCTGTTTAATAAAAACAAACAAACCACCACTTACCATAAGCGCATCTGTTTGGACACAGGCACAGGGTAGCCTTAAGACAAAGTAGTGTCAAGTAAGTGCAGTTCTGAGTGAAAACCAAGACAGATATGTTTAAGTAACCAGCCTGTATTTCAGGCTGAAGGGACTCAAGGAACTGAAGCTTCTGTTTCCAGAAAGATCACATATGCCATGGAAATAAAATAAAATATATATTGAAAAACAACCCACAAACAAAACAAAAAACTTTTATGAAGTCCTTCAGTTATTTCAGGATAATGAGGAATTGAATGTGGAGGAAGACAAAAGGAAACGGCATAATTTCTTTAGAGAAGGAAAATACTGAAAGCTTCTTTTTATGTAAGTATAAGTATATATATTGCCATTGAAAAAGAGTGTTAAATCCCAACTGAAAAGCAGTTTCAGAAGTAGTCCTGCTGGAAAACTGGAAGACTCTAGAAATTTTTGTATTGATAGACTTAGGCTATAGGGCCTAAAAAGCATTGCTCACAGGGAGCCAGGACAGTGGTTATTTCCAAGGAATATTTAACAATTTCTATGTAATACTACTTAGAGATACATAATATTACTCAGAGACTGGGGACCTAGCAAGAGAAATGAAGGCTTGATCTAGACAGAGCTTTCCGGACATGGCTGTGTTGCCAAGCATAAGTAGAGTAGCTTCTGTTGCAGAATAAGAACTTAACGATGCTGTATGAAGAGGGAAAAGTCTGAGTTTCATAGTTAATGGGAAATTTGTGCTCATGACATGAGTAACTGTGTGGGCTGAAAGGACAGAAGTTGTCAAGACTATAGCATGGATCCCAAACAAAGCAGCAAAAAATGAGAGGATAGGAAGATCTTCACTTCTGTTTCATTTAAGCTAATTGCTGCAGTGACCGTCTGGTAACTAGAGTGTAACTTGTAAAGGACCCTGTATTCATACATACATACATACGTGTATGTGCACCTGCGTATGCCATGGGTATATCTATCGTGATGATAACATTGTGCGAAGGAAGGTGAAGATTAATAAATTGGCGTATCTTCTCTTGAAAGGCTATCTTTTAACATACTCAGCTGTGGGGCATTTTACCATGGGTTGCAGTTAGTGCTATGTCTTGAATTGTTTGAAACTAATCTAAGCAAAATACTATAAATTTTATTGTAGCAAACAGCTAGACCTTTGAAACAAGTATCCAGCAGAACTAAAACTGAGGATCTGTTCCCAGTGTGTATGTAGCTCTGGAGTTGTATTTAGATTATAAAATTAAACCAGGCTGAGTTAAGGTTGTATTTCTAGTTGAAGACTGCTTTGTGTTCCTGGATTTACTGATTTCAGTGATGCTAGGATTACAGTGACATTTATTGGATTTAAAGCCTAGATAAGTATTAAGTGTGACCATAAATTTACAACAGTTTTTTAAATAAATCATTAAAGTGACTGTTTGTCTTTGCTTTTACAAGTATCAATGAAAATGTAGATAGATCTAGTTGAAGAAGACAGGTCTATTATAATTGTCATTTAAACATGACTTATTATATTGCTAATGAACTGCACATAACAGAAACTTATAGTTATCATTTTGCTAGCAGAATTTTTAGTTTAATCCCATGGCTATATAGTCTGTAGTACTGTGAAGTTAATACAAAGGAAGGTCCATTGTCACATAGCTTTAAATTAAAAGTTAGGTACTCTTGGATTTCAGTATTGATGGTTCTTTATTGTGATAACAAAACAAATCACATGCTCCATGGACAGCTCCTGAATTTTTTCGTTGAACTACACAGCCTATTTCTGTTACTACATTCATGGTTTTACTTGGTAAGTTTTCATATTCCCTAATACTTTACAAGACCTTACATTAGAACTGTTTCTGGAATTCCCTGTGTGATGTTGTTTCTTTGTATGCTATTTCAATTATAACTCTACAAAGAGTCAAAGTTTCCTGTTTGATCTTACAAAGAACATATTGCCACTAGTTAGTGGTTTTTTTAATGTATTCAGTCTTAATTAAAGTGGGCTTTTAGTCAGCTTTATGTCCTGGCTAAAACGTGAACTATGTTTATGGTTAAAGCAGTGTTTCTCAACCTTTTTATTTGAAGCTAGGTGTGATATCTAGCTTAAAATATTTTCATCAACACTTCTCATTCCATAGTCTTTTTTTTTCTATTTCCAAAAAAGTAGAAATTGGTGTGTTGGGTAGTTGTGGGGGTTGGGACAGAATGTGCATGTAGATGGTTTTCTTCTGTGACTGCTGTGGAAATGCAGCATACAAAGTGAAAACAGTGGGCCAAAATGTCAACTATTCTTAATATTCAGAAAATAGCAAGATAAAATAGGCTTTTAACGTTATGTTTGGACCCCAGAAGTAAAAGATATGACACATTTTATTTCTAGATAAACACCATAAATTAAAAAAGAGGAAATTTTGCACATGAGATATCAAAAGAGTAGAAAGAATTTTACATAGGTTAGAAAAAAGCATGTTACTGATGGTGGAAAGATTAATTAGAAAAATTGACCTGAATTGCAATTTTAGCAAATTCCCAGAATGCATGTAACTTGAATCCTTAAAATGCTATTGACTATGATTTTGTCACTGATAAACACAGCTGTTTTGTAAGTAGCTTTTTAGTAGACAAGGTTTGATATTTCCAGACTTGCAGCTTGCTAATGTACATAGGAGTTTAAATATTGCTATTTAACATCGCCAGTTTTAATCTGTTTTTTGACAATGACATCCTAAGTATTGGCTTCTAATTTATTTTCTGGCAGTTACTTTGATTTTCTTTTTATTTTTAAATTGATTTCAAAATCTGCACTTTTATTAAACTCTTTAAAAATCTTAAAGTTTTGTCCCCAAAGAAGTGTCATAGTGGGTCCCACTGTAGGTGTAGATACTCCACACCAATGAAGGACTGCATTCTTTCAGAACTGATGCCTGCAGGGGAACTGAGTGGGAAGTAGAATAGGAACTCATGTTAGTCCACTTAACAGTTTGTAATAGCAGAGTGGAACCCAGTGAATAATCATCCAGCAAATCCAATCACTTGTGAAGTTTGAACGTCAAACTTGCATTATTTCAGGAAACTTCTGAAAAGAATTTAGTCTTTGATGTGTTAAATTCACTGTTTCAAAGAAAAAAAGGAAAAAAAAAAAGGAAAATCAAACTATTAAATACTCTCTCCTATAGGAAAGGGTAAGAAACTTACAATTCACTCTGTTGTCACAATCCAAGTCTCACTTGTGTATGATGACATCGTCCTTCTTGCTCTGAAGAACATAATGCTCAGTGTTACAGACAGAAAGCTGAATGCCTAAGAAGAGAGGGTGTTCTGCTCAGCTGATTCGTGCATGCTGGGATGCTGTGCTGAAGCTGTTGAGCATGTGCAAATAATTTCAGGCCTTGTGAGAGCATTAAAAGGTGGATTGGATTTACAGAAAATTACCCCTTGAACCTTTAAACAGATGATATGAGAGAGGAGGTGTCAGGAAAGACTTTGCAAATTCAAGTGCAATATCAATATTAGTAGCCTTTGAACAGGCATTTTTTTCATTAGAACAAATGCTGTGATAAGAGTTTAACAGTATTTCTCCAATTCTTTACCCCAAGGTCATGATGAGGCAGGAATGGAACAGATAGGGGAAAAGATCGGGTGATCGTTGCCGAGTCAGTAATCAGGGAAATCTCGGTGATGGAACCAGTCTTTCATCTGGAAATATGTGATGTATTATTCTAGCAACTACCACTTTAGTTCATTTGGACCACATCTGAGCTGGACACCCTGTGTTTCAGACACTGTCTTGGGCAACGTAAACAACAACAGATGAGTCAGCCTTAACCTGCCCAGTATGCAGTACAAGAGTTACTATCTTACACTAAAAGTTCCAGAGACTTCTCTTGACAGAGAATGTCACAGAATGTTACTTTTTTGTTCTATATATAACAGAGACTATTCATGTGAATTTTTCCTCACATTATATACCTGATTTACATCCCAGTACAGCTTTGAACTCTCAAAGCCCAGTATTGTAATACTTTTTGACTAATACAGCTTCTTCCCTCATTCCAGCATCCTGCTTAACATCTGTAGCAGGATCCACCTTCATACAAATGTAAGAAAAAAAGCTTTGTTTCTCTTCTTACTGGAAGAACCTTTTTCTTTCCCCCGTAACGGGTTCTTACTCTTTGGGACATCTGTACACATCTGCAGTTGTGTACATGATTACACGGAGCACGTTGTTTGTTGGAATGATGAATGTTTGTAAATATGGCTCAAGGGGACAGGATGCTCCAAATTGCATATTCTTTGTACAAAGCAGAAAATGCCCCACACAGACACATACTCTTTTAAGATCCCGTAGACGTAAATGTAATAATGGGACAAGGAGAGAATAGAATTCTCTCAAAAAAAGTATAAATATTATACACTTGAAATGGGAATGCATAAAAAACAGTTTGGGAATTGAAAGTGCTGTAGACTTTAATAAACATTCTTGTTATGCTCAGGAAATGGCAATTGACTAAACAACTCATAGCAGTCAATACTTTAAATATTTGCACCTACTCTTAAAAGAAAATATTTCATATTTTTATATGATATATATATATAATCAGATCGGCCATACTGAGCTGCAGTGATGAAAGAGCACTGAGTAAGTGTAACTATGCTTGTTTTTACCTTACACTTTGATTATTCACTTTTTCATCTGTGAAATCTGGTTGGTACTTCCTGGTTCACTGAAGATCTGTCTCAGAATATGGCTTTACTCTGGCATTCTTGTTGTGACCCATGTAATCTATAGTATTTCTGATTCTGCAGAGATATTCACTGAACCAAGAACATGTAAGAGCGTGTGGAGAACAGGGGAGGAAAGCTTTTAATAAGAAGTTGGATTGATTTTAAAAATAAACACTTATGCTGACTTCCAAGCACAACATGGTTACAGAAATACTTATTATAGGTATCTCTCTTTCACTGTAATTTAACTTTTACTCTTTTTTTTTCCTTGTGAGATGTATTGATTGTATCAAGGAGCCATTTCATTGTCTTTAAAAAAGAATACTCTCATTAGTGTCTTGCTGTCCTTCTAAGACTTAGCTCTGTACCTAGAATCCTTACTTGCACAAGTATATTACAGTATTCCCAAATATAATTGTTACCTCTGAATCATCTTTCAGTTGTCAGCTCTGTATACTGATCTGTTTGTTTTGTCAATTTACATATATAAAATAGAAATATTCATGTACAGAAAAGCTGTATTTGGTGATTAGAAAGTAGACTTGGCAGGAAAATGATTTTTTTAAAACTGTATTAATGATCTGTTTGTACTCTAGTTAAGTACTTGGTCATTTATTAGCACATCTTGCTTTCCACTGGACATGAGATGACGGCTCTCTGGCCTCTGCAATGACATTACTATTTTTAAAGAGATAGGAAATCAGTAAAATGAGGGGGAAGAATGCACATACTGCTTTCTGAATAAATTATAGTCCAGTCATTTGAAGAGGTGGCTGGAGAGATTTGAGTCTTGGTGAAATCATTGTGAAGGATTTGAATTCCAAGGTGCACGTGTCCCCAGATCTTTATCTGGGAAAGCAAACTTAAAAACATAGGGCTTACATAAAAAATTGAATCATAACTACATGTTGAGAGAGCATCTTGATAGCTTTGCTAGATTTATAGACAAAGAAACTACATGGAGGTGGTCTGTCATAAGTCACCTAAATGGAAAGTATATTCTGTTTTCTTTTTATTTATATTTGCTTGTTTCTGAGAACATTGCAAGTATGTTTTTACATTTTAAAATACTGTAAATCCACTTTATATTATTTCAAGTAATTCAGACTATATATATATATATAGCATATATGTATGTATTAAAGAAAAACTTGTCTCATGGTCTTTGAGCACGAGGGTCCTTTAAAGAGTGGGAACTGGTCTACATTTTTAGTTCCTGGTACAGTTCTTAATATTTAAAGTGTAAAAAATACATAGCAATGCAGAGGTAAGCGTGAAAGAAATGTCTTTTAGTGACTGTTGTTAACAAGGCGAAATATCTTGGCACATGGCAAGGTAATACAAGAGAGTGTCTGAACCCTGACAGTCCTAGAATTAATTATATCACTACATAAATCTCAAATCTCTGTTGTTAAACATTTCAAATGAAAATTCTAAAGAGAACATCTAAAACACTGGTGAAAACGAGTCCTCCATGCACTGACACATACACAAATGTAGATACATACGACTGAAGGTAGTGTTTGTCCAGAATCAGTGCCTGTCACTAATATGCAAAGACCAGATGAATTAAGTAAACTGCCTCCTCCTTCACTCTCTGCCTTGCTGTCGTCAAATGATTCCTGATTTAGGATGCTGGTGTTATTAGTCCAAATACTAATTTTAATACTGCTTGTCCGTTGTTTGCTGATTACCCATAATTTTCTGACATGACTTTTTAAGGCGCTCAGAGCATGTTTACCATAAATACAACCTTTTTGTAAAAAAGTCAATCATTGTTTAACACCAAGCTTTAAACAGTCATTTATCTAGCATAAGTGCTTATAAAGAAACATTTAAATTTTCAGTCTCATTATTTCAGCTAGATCCTCACACTGTTGCTCAGGTTGTGCTGTCCTTTATTCTGCCAGTAGCACCACTGATGCCAGTGAAGTACCTTACTGCAATATTTATTGGTAGTAGAAGTAAGATCTGAATTTTTGAGAACTGATTTTGTGGTGTTTTTGATTTAAAGACAAAGCATTGTTAGTCAAGACATGGCAACATTTGCTTGGTCTGAGTGGATGCAACTGCTGCTCACTGTTAAGAACAGGCAGGGTAACTTATAAAAACTAAGCTCTGAAGACTGAACATTTTGTTCATCCCATTATCAGCTGGTGGTGGCGGAGACAGGTGATTGCTTTGCTTGAGGTTTTATAAAATATCCCCTACTGTAGTGCTAATAAATAAATTTTTTTTGGTGAGGACTTAGAAAGATTCACTCAATATGATGGAACAATCCTGTCTCACAAAGGTTCAGCTCACTTGGAATCAGTTCAGAAATATTAATTTTAGGTTGCACCCAATATTAATTCTACACTGTGCCACACCTAGATTATTTTTTTCAAATTTGAGTTCCAAACTCACCAAAGCATTTTTTGACCTTTGAAGAAGGCTGCCTTATTTTCTGAGATTGTGTTTTTCAGACTTAAGCAACAGTATTGTTGTGGTGAAAGT
Source organism: Aegotheles bennettii (assembly GCA_013398125.1). Lineage (NCBI taxonomy): Eukaryota > Metazoa > Chordata > Aves > Caprimulgiformes > Aegothelidae > Aegotheles > Aegotheles bennettii. The sequence goes on along the minus strand of VZRW01007143.1, from coordinate 113,376 downwards.
GTCACCACAACAACTTCTGCTGTCAAAATAAATAAGCTTTTATCTAACTAAATTACCTTAATCATGAAAGTTGTGAATCTAACATGTATTTTCATGGACAAGAATGTTATTCGTTCTTTTTAACCATCTGGTTTTTCTTATGCTTTCCTAACAGCATTTACGTACCTCTGATAGTCACTCATATTGTGAAAGTAGTGGTAAAATACCATGGTCATAATAAAAGACAATGGCATAGGCAAAACAGATCTCAAGTTTTTGTCTTAGAGAAGTGTGATATGTGAAAATCTGAAAAGAAAATGGAACAAAACCCTGGGATGTTGCTCACACTTAAAAGAACTACTGTTTGTTTTCATGTTCGATTATTGATGCCCAAGAGTATACTTGGAGGTCTTGCTGATACTCTTTTAATGTTTAGGAGATATTTATTTAAATTTATTTTAATGAAGAAAACTCAGTATCTTGTCCTATAAGTAAGCTCTTAAGATTCTGCAAAGTCGTTCCCAGGCTGTAATTTTCATGTAACGTTTAAAATAGGAATTATGCTGGGCTCAAATACACTCTTTTCCCAGACTGAGTGAGGCGAGTGTTTTGCTGCATTACCTTGGGAGAGGGGGTTGTGTTTGGAATGCTGCGATGCCATGGGCAGTGCATGCAAGGTAACTGCCTTTGTTTTCATTAAAGATCCTATTTAAAGAATCCGCACTCCTTGATCAGACCTGGTGGGTTTCCTGGAAGACAGGAGAAAGAATTTCCTGAAATAATCACATATTCTCCCTAGATTGAAGCAGGTTTCTCAGTCTTGTTTGTCACTTCACATTCCTTAGCCTGCTTTCCCTTAGTTTTGTTATTATTAAAGAACATTAGATGTAGAAAAAGGATGGGAGAGCACGAAACTGCTTGTATCAAAGCTGGCTAGTGAAACTGCTATGCAGTAAGGATATGATTTGCTTGTGCTTTATCTGACAGTTGTTTTTCACGGTATTGGATGCTGCCATTTGGAGGCAAAAGGCCAGACTTGCTGACCGTTGTGATGCAAGTAGCCCTTCAGTACTAATGAAGTAAATAGGGTTGTATACTCTTCTCTGCTGCAATTCACATTTCAACTTTAAAAACAAATTCTCTTGTCCACTTCTCTCATCAGTTGTTAATAAATATGGTTCCATTACAAGTATGTATAATGCAAAATTACATGGTTTAAGTTTGATCCTAAGATAAATTGCCTTTCTGAATGTATGTTATTCTCATGCATATCTCCGTTGGAGACCTTTTTTCTCCAGAAAGGATCCTGAAATATAAATTTCACACTCAACTTCTGTGAAGCTGACTAACTTGGTAGGGCTGAGAGGTACCACAGTCAAATAAGCATGTGTTAAAAGACTTCCACCTGTCATAAGCTGGCTGCAGATGCTAAGATCAATGCTGACTCAGTCCTCTGTGTTCTCATCCATATTTCACTCTCCCCCTACCTCCATCACATCACAAAAATCGTAAGTTTGATTTATCCTTTGCTTACATTATTTTAAATGACCCCTTTCCCTCCCAGTTTGCTGGAGGTTTCCATCCCCTCAATTACAGTCATACCACAAGGACAATTATTGAGCACTTGTGAGAGCTGAGAGGTCAGAAACCACTCAGAAGAGGCAGCTGGGGCCAGGAACCTCCTGAAGCAGATTTGGCCTGACAGTACAGTTTGGAGGCTTCTGCAGCATCCATCATCTGGGTGGCATCTCCTTACCCAAAGGAACATCCAGTAGCTTGAATACTTTGTGTACTTTTCCTTACCTCACTTTTATCCCCAAACCAATTGCTGTTTGTACATATGGTCCAAAATTAACTGTCCTACCAGAAGCCCTGCTCCCCTGTCTCATTTGCTACCATCTCCCAGGCCAGAAGCTGCTTGTCCTCCCCAAAGCAGGACAATAATGTTCCTCTTCCCTCACATCCTTCCCCATCCTTTCTACCAAATTCTAAATTCCTTTTCTTCTGATTTGTGATTTCCAGTTAATGTCACTAAACTGGATTCCTAATACCAGGTCCTCGATTTATGTATCAGCACATCGCAGGGTCTGTTCCTCCATGCCCTCTGCACCTTTCAAGTTTTTCATGGAAAGGCAGGTCCTGCAACTGCCTGGGATAAGCCTGCAGTCGCTTACCACTTTATGCATTGCTATTTGGTGCAGGGAATCACATGTGCATGCCAAATAGAGAAATACCTCCTTTTGAGAGAATACTCTAATCAGAGGTTACAAGACGAGTCTTTGTTGATAACTAAGGTAACAACTGATTTTCCAGAGTCTGCATCTTTAAGGAAAAGGAACTGTAATGTACAACTTGGTTGGACTCCAGGCACAAGAGGAAATGGGTTATAGCAGTTGTGACTGTGCGGAGCAGATGTTTTGGTTGGACTGGCTATCAACCATCTGACTCATAATAAATTGTCATTTCCAGTAAATTCCCAGTTTTCAATTACAGTAGGTAGGACATGAGAAAACAATGTCATTTGGATGGTGTATTTAAAGTGGTTTTGATGATAACTTTCATAAACAACTCATACTAACTTTTTACAAAGATGAAGTATTTTGCAAAGGGAGCAGCTGTAAACGTTGGGGCATGCATTTGAATGTAAATTTAGACTGATATGAATGAAAACTAACAGATGGTTGTTTAGGCAGTGCTGATACAATTAGAAGGAGGATTTTACGTTTTACTTTGGAGTCTTGTGATGCCTGTAGTCTTTTCCTGAAGGTTTGGGGGTTTTTTTGGGAAAAAAAATGTCTAAATGCCTTCAAACTTCCATTTTCATGTCTTCCATGCTGCATTTGTATTTTCACATGGCCTCTTGCTCTTGAGTTTCAAAAATACATACTTAATGAACCTTTCATCTGCACTGGCTAAGTAGAAAAAGAGTAAATTAGAATAAAACACCATGAAAGGTTTGGGGGTGATTTTCTTTGTGAAAAGCCTTATTTATTCTTGTAAGTTGTTGCTAGAAGGTCTCTGCAATAGAAAAAAAGCATATGGCTTGAAAATTTTCAAGTTTGTTTTTTATTTTGTTTCTTTCTCACCACGTTGATTGGTGTTTGCCAATTGATTGCCACTATGTATATTTTGCATTTCCATAGCACTTTGGAGGTTTGGTCAAGGATCAGTCCACACTGTGCAAAGCATCCTGTAAACATAGGAAACCCCTTGGAATTCTTGAAAAAGAAGATTATTTATTTTCAGTGTTAAATGGCATATCAGTTTTTTTTCCTGTTTGATTTGAGTGGGCATTTTCTGAAACGTGGAAAAGATACTTTTTTAAAAAAGAAAGACCTGATAGCAAGATGGCAGAAAGACACCATGAAAATCTATGTTGGATCTTTCACATTGCAGTGCGCTAGAGGTTTTGGTTTTTTTACTATCACACATGAGACTGTTGTGGAAAAACTAATTGATGTGCATTATCACATGCTTAAGTAATTATTTCAAACCTCGGATGCTAACATTTATAGAAAAATGCCATTCTTAATTTTTACAAAATTGTGTTTTCTTAAATACGACATTAGTTTTAATAAAATCCTCTTACATTGTGTTATGAGTTAAATACCAATTATAGAAGGAACATGGCTACTTAAATATTAAAAAATGTGTTGTGTCTTTAGTTCAACAACATAATTTTTTCCTAAAAGGGAAAAATATTGCCAAAGCAATTGGATGTCACTCTCTCTTCTCAAGCCAACTGAAAAATAAAAATAGAGGTGATTTTTACTTTGCTGCTCTGTTTAAGTCTGGCCTGTTCTTGGAGAGAAACATGCATGCAGAAATGGGAAAAGGAAGGACACTGCCTGGGCAGAGTTTGATAAGAAGCATTAAAACAACCTTGGCCTTTGGATGCTTTGGTGTAATGGAAGGATATCAGCCCCTGTTCTGGGGAAATGTCATTGCCTGGTAATATAAGGATCCATCATCTCACCTAGTCACTGACAGGTATGTAGAGATGACCAGGAGAGAGATCCCTGAAGGAGTTAAGTTGTGACTGGCACAGACAACATCAAAAAGGTCTATTAGTTGAAAAGCTTCCCACAGTTTATCTGTAAGACATGTGGTTTTGGTTTAGTTTATAAACGGCAGTTGTAACAGCCGTACTAGGGTTGAATGCAGTTCCACCAAGCAGATTCTTGCATAAATAAAAGTAACAAAGTCTAAAAGGAATAAACAGTATAGTGTTGAATACAAAGGGACCTCACTGTAAATCTGTGGCCACCTGGGCAGTAAGGTTGAGCAACTTCATGGTGTTACTGCATAATGCCTTTTTAAAACCTACAGGAATGCTGATTTTTTGCATCTTTTTGAAGTTGCAATTTTCATTTCTCAGTTACGTGGGCCAAAAATACGCAGTTGTTTGAAAAGTGGTAGTTACAGAAGAATGTCAATTTCTGTACTCAAACTTGCACTGGATAGCAGCCGTATGAACATAATGCAGTGCTGCGCTGGCAACAGCAGTTGCAGTAATGTTTGTTGTGTGTTGACATGCAAAGATACTGTGATGATTTATGCTGTTGTGTGTGCTTTTTCCCCTGGCATGAGTCTTCATATTAAAGAAGCCATTAGTGAGCGTAGAAAATATAATGTGTCGTTACTGTATAGGTTAATGGATGCTGTAGTGGTGTTCACCTAATCTGTTTTGGGGTTGATTGTTGGTTTTTCTCCTTGTTTTGATTCTCTTTGATCAGTAAGTACCTGGGTGGTATTCCAGAAACTGGTCTTTTGCATGATGTCAATCTGTGTGTGCACATCAACTTAAGCACTAATACTAAGTGCAAGAATAAATGTTTGGTTTTGTCCATGCAGCTTGTAAAATGCATGCAGGTTCTATTCTGTAGAAACCAATTATTTGAAAAGAATTACAAACAAAACAATATGGTCTTGGAAGAACTGTGTACATACATGGGTGAATGTATTTTATGTACTTGTCATCTCTTGAATGTCCATTAAAATAACATTTTTTTAATCATTAGCATTACTGCTTAATCTGTCTTAATTGTTATTTTCATTGATTGATAATTAGCAAATTAATGGGTAAAAAGCCAGTTAATGCCATACTCAGCTTCAGGAGTGAAAGCAGTTCCTTATTTAAATGTTTTCCTTAATGGTGGAAATATATGAAATACCAAGGAAAAGGTGTGGGGGGATTGCATTCTTGGGTATTTTTTGTTGTTTGTCTTGTTGAGAAAGGTTTTGTAATTTGTGCTGGTTCTTCTACTGAAGATGATAGTACCACTTGGAAACGTAAAACTGAAAGGAACATTGTGTGTCACGGGTCCTCTCCGTTGCTGTTGCAGGCAACCATGTCATACAAACTGATCATACCCCAGCAGGACAGCAGGTAGCTTTTGTCCTCACCACAGTATTGTCCTACAACTTCAGGTTAAAACCATATCTGATTTCTATCCCGGATATGCTCATGACTCTCTTGTAGGCATTTCTGAGAGTACACTTTTATTTCAGCTGTCAGAAGTAAGCTGCATACCAAGACAGAATTTAAGAAAACACTGTCAGCTCTGTCTCGTTTTTCATCTAAGACAATTTTTTAAGACCCATTCTTCCCTGCAGCTTATCACTAAGTTTCTTGGCATGCTTTTTTCTGCATGTAATAGCTGGTATGCAACTAGTCTCTCTGGATGGTAGCAGTTTCAGTCCTGCCAAGGCTTTGAATGGCACAAGATTGTCTTCGTGAAACCACTCAGCAATCACTTTATTTTTTTCTTCACAGATAGGACAGGATCTCCTAACAATGTTTGAGCGGTTTGCATGTTCCTTCCTCACAGCTGCTTGTGGGACAGAACATACCAGGGCACACTGCACCATGTTGATCCTGCTTTGAGCATGTATCTGCTGGGTTAACTATTTCCTCTTGTATTTTTCCAAAATGGATAAAAAATAATGCATCTCGGCAAGTTGCTATGTACATATGTACAAACACATTAGAGAACATTTTTGTGAGCAGCAAGTGGCACCGTATTGCTGTCTATGAAGGTGACTGTACTGCTAATTTACTACTTTCTAAGTGGAGGTCAAGAGCTTAAATGAACTCGTGTGTAGCAGAAATACACTTTTTTTGTACTGTATGTGATTTATGAATTGGAGAGATGTCAGGTCCTGACTAGAAACAATTTGTTCTACCTATTCCCAAAGCGTAACTGATTGTTCTGATACAAAGAAAGCTTAAATTGTGAATGCATTAAGATTGACTATTGTGATATTTAGCATGGATTTTTTTTTTCTTACAGTAGTTTTTATAGAGTGTGCAGTGTTTACTGGAAGTAACGTGTGGGTTTAATTTGCAGGAAACTTGGGGACAATGACTTCTAAATACAAATTTTTGATTGCAAAAATATTTTTCATCCACAAGAGAAGTAGGAGTTGAGCACAGCAGAAATTTTGGAGTATGTACTGCTTTGAAAAATAAGAAATATAAAATCTGTGGTTATCTGGCATTTGCATCTGATGTTAAACCAAGAATTATTAAAAATGAAATCTGCAGCTGTAGTGAAATATGTAGTTCAGCTAATTGAAGAAGGGCTGCACTACTGTACACTTGATAACACAGTAATTTTATTTTGATACTTTAAAGGAAATTAAGTATGGCAGTGTCTTTTAGGTACTAATATAGTGAGAAATAATAAATTTGTAACATATTTTTCGATGGTTACACTTTAGATTCCTCCCTTAAGCATCTCCTAAATAAATTGGTATTTGACAACTTAGTTGTTATCTGCAAGCTTATAAGTACTCAGTTTGTTATTTACCATTTTATATTTATTATTCTTTATGTACAGGATGTGAATGAAGATCCTGGGGAAGATGTTGCACTTCTCTCTGTTAGTTTTGAGGATGCAGAAGCTACTCAGGTTTTTCCTAAGCTGTATCTCTCCCCGCGTATCGAACAGTGAGTGAGACCATTTTTTTCATGGAGTGTTCATGCCATTTCATCTCTGAACTTCTCAATTTTTTCCTTACATATGTGAGAAATATTGGCTAGGTGATAACATGCTGTTGCCTTAAATTGCTTGAAGTCATCGTGATTACTGCAAGTGTGTGTGTGGTGGTGAACTAACAGATCTTCTTTCAGCTTGTTCTGTATCTATGACTGGTTTACATATAGATGAAGAAAATCATCACTGGCTACATATAATATTCTTGTAGCATCATAATCCATGAAAACTATGCTGTATTTTCCTGTAGCAGTACGTTTTTTAGTGCCTCCAATGGGACAGCATACCCATAGCTTTTTTGTGGGGGAATCTTTAATTTCTTTTACTTTTGGGAAGGTAAGTTCTTTGTATAAACATAATATATTTGAATAAATTATTGTTGTGGAAGCTAAAGGACTTTATTAACTGTGTTTTAGGAATTTGCAGCTTTAGTAAATTATTGCTGTTTTCAGGACAATATCTGAATATTTCATTTTAAGATTTTTGAACCTCACTGATCTGTTTACCAGTTGGCAAACAAATTTGCTGAGAAATTAGTTTCTAGTCCTAAAATGCAAGGGTAAGGATTAGAAATCAGTCTACTTTCATTAAATTTCTCTGCTTCCTTTTCTGGAATTAAGAATGTCTTAATGCTGCTCCTTCCCCTCAGTATCTCAGACTTTTAATGACTGCTTCATTAGACTGTTCGGATATACAACACTCAAGCTGGTCTAGCATTGTTTCAGTGGTGTTTTGGTTTTCTGGTTAATGCTGCAGTGGCTTTCCTCTGAAGTGGCGATGACACTTGTGGGTAGAGAGGGAAAGAGGGGAAATGCTGACTACCACAATTTTAGAATAACTCAGTGATACAGTTGGTGTGAGTGAAGAAATATGGTATCTTGGCATTTTGCTTACAGGGCATTGGTCTGGGTAAACTGTTGAATGCAATTTAAAAATCAAAAAACAAGATTTGATTTAGATGAAGGCATAAGTCTTCCCAGATATTTTGTTTTATAAAATGTAAGTTACACAATCGCATGCAAACACATACACAATATATGTTTAGTAGCTTTTACATTTTTCCTATTTTTTTATCAATTCACTACTTTTTGTCAACACTAGTTGAGGGAATAATTGTAGTCAGACATGTAATTATCCTTCCATGTTCCAAAGGATTCTTCTGCTCAGCTGCTGCTAAAAGCAAATGGGCTGTCAGTAGTTTCCATTGTATTTTTAGCTCTAGTCACATGTTGATTCTTAAGTGTGTTTCAGGACACCCAGGTATGTCTAAATGACCCATGTGCTAATGAATACTCTGCTTATTTCCCCACTTTCAGTAGTATGTTTAGAAAGATGTTAACCTCTTGATACCAAGCAGAATAGCAATACAAAGGAAAATTTGTCTTCCTAAAAGTATTGCATTTTCTGTCATTGCCCTGAAGAATATCTGATTTTTGATGTGCGATATAGAGCAATATAGCAGAAAGATATCTGGGTGGTGTCAGTACGTATCTGACATGTCTGATGTATTTATGGCTTTGTTATTTATAGCTTATGTAGTCATGTTAAAATCATGCCAGTATACTCTGGAGTTCCATGCCACACCTTGTCACGTTTTCTGTGTATCAAAGTTGAGATACTTCATTCATATAACAGTCTGTCCTCGTGCATTTGTGAGGTATCAATCACAGTATCTAGATACTGGTAACCCCTAGTACCACCATTGCTGTGAGCTCTTGCACCTTCCTTTATTCTACTGGCTACTTTTTACATGCCATGAAAAATGTATGGGTATATTTTCAATGTTTGTTTGATTGCCCTTTAATAACAAAGATAGAGTTGTCTCTTGTTCTTTCCCGAAATCAATCTCTGCTCTGTTTAGCAGGGACTTACAGTCTAGATACTTGACTTTCCAGTGTTTGGGAACTGAAGCAACAGTGTGTACTTCTTTATACTTTTTGCCAAAAGTACAAAAAGCCTCAAGAAGCCCAGAGGATTAGTTTAATGACTTGGGGCTGTAGCATGTTACATTTGAATTGTGTTCTGCTTATAAGAGTTCTTTCCTGCTGCTAACAGTAATTGCATCTACAAAAGCCATGTAAGCAAATTATCAGTGTATTTTTTTTACGCAGCAGATTTTGAGGTGGAGTAAGTAGTAGTTGACAGTTCCCAACATAACATTCCCAAGTACTCAACAAAACAGGAAAAATACCAAATTCCCACAATTATTTTGCTAGTACTAAACTCTGTTCACCTTCAGAAGAACGAGCAAACAGGAATAGCATTTTCCTGACATATGAAAAAACATTTTCAGATAGAAATGGTTCAGCTTTGTAGAGAAATCAGAGCAAAGGGCCTGTTTGTGTAACGTGAGTTATCTCCTGCTTTCCCAAGAGGTTTCATTGCTTTTGTGCTCTGCCACATAAACATGCATTCCCACATTGCATTTTCTAAAAATGATACATACCCACAGATCTTGTCAGCGAATTTGAGCCCTAGCTCACTATGGTGTTTTTGATTTGAAGGGTTATTGTAAAGCACATTTACTCTATTTTTAGATGGATGGTAAACATAATACTAGTAATGAGTGCTCTTTGTCATAGACTCTGGAAGAGAGATTTTCAAAACAAGGGAAACATCCACCTTTTATGGGTTGGGGCCAAGATGTTAGTTTGTTGGCTGGCTTGAAAAGGCTCACATATTAAAGCCAGAGGTAAAAATGCTGTAGAGAAGTATTGCGGCTCATTGAAGTCATTATCAGTGTTCCATTGACTTGCGTGGTGTCTGACAACAACAGTCCAGTTCTTACAGTAAAAAAACAACCCCACTCTTAGGGTTGAGAAGCATTTGTATTAGTTTACAAAAATCTCAGCAGTAACTATTCATAGCTATACCTGTTATAATTATTTCATTAAAACTTGCTAATTTAAAAACATTCCTTTAAGTACTAATTATTCAAAACACGTTAGCAGCAATTTCTACTTAATGTTTCCTTAATTTGAAATTCTTATTCTTTATTGTACTGCATCTTGTAAGCATACAGATGCCAATAACAGTCACTTTTAATGATTTCAAAAATTAGGTTAAGTTAAAATGACACATGGGCTGTTTATGATATATGTTTTGTTTAGAAACTACCATCATAACTGTAGTGTCATAAACCCAGTTTCTGCACGCTTCTGAAGGAAGTGGTAAGCTGGGAAATGCAACAGACTGGCCACCCAGCTTGAGAGGATGGTGCTTGTCAGGATCCATGAATGTGTGTCCCCAGCTTGTCCTGCTCCTCCTCCCACCTGGGACATGGGACTTGCTGCAGGATGTTCTGCAGCCACCGCTGATGGCTGCTGTGCTTTGAGGAGAGGGTTCAGAGAGCTGAGCAGTGTCATTACCTGAGAGCCCTCACTTGCTCATCAACCTGACCTCTTTCTGCTGCTGGGTAGGCACAGATGTATTCTGAGGCTGCTTCTGCACTCCTCTGCACAACGAGGAGTTCCTAGGATATTTACCCTTTATGTCTCTGTCTCATTTCTATGTTCTATTCATAATGACTCTAAACCTGTCGGTAGAAAGCATCTTGCTTGCTCAAAATTATCTTTCTAGTGGAAGTATACTAGATATTTGTATGGAAAGGAAAATTGTAATGAAGATATCCAGCTTATCTTTGGTTTCCATTTATTAAAAGTCACTAGACTCTAAATCCAAGAAGTCAGTGCAAGATGGAACAGCTGATTTCTATATTAATGCTTAAAATATGTGTCAGTGTACTACACATGAATGTGGTTCAGGAGGGTTTGTTGTTTTTTTTAAATAAAATAATGCATTTATATTTTTCCTTCATGAGTTGTTCATGCTGAAAAAAAAATGGGTTTGTCTTGGTTCACTTTTTAAGAAAAACAGATACAAGGGTAGGAACACTGTTGCCCAGTGAATGCTGTGTTCCCTAGATTCACAAAAATAATCCTTCAATAAACACTGTTGTCCTGGAGGGCTTTTCTCTGATAAATATGCAAACGTGAATATGCTAAGAAAACCAGCTGTCAGTAGAACTTGTTTTGCTTAATGGATCAGGCTCCATGCTTAGGGGACTGAAATGGTCGGTTTTTACTGGTCTGGGAGCTGTGCCAGAGGGTTCTTCGTGACTGAGGGTGGTATGCAGAGTTCGGTGACTGCGTTTAACCTTCTCGTGCGGGCAGGGGAGAATAATGAGAACCTGGGCTGAACTCTTTGACTCAGCTGGGATTACCAGTCAAAACAGATTGACTTGTACTTCTGTCCCAGGTGTTCAGCTGTACTGGCTGTTCCTTTTGTTTCTGAAGAACACACACAGTACAATTAGTGTAAATAGTTGTAGAAGAACTAAGATTTATGTGTCCATAATCTAAACGGTGCTTTGATACTGGATATGTTAATGCTGTCCTCAAATGGTTCAGTTAGTGAGATTTTTGAGATGATTTTCTTTCAGTTACAGACCAAGCAATTAGACCTAATCACTGAGGTATGAAATACTTGAGGCAGTTCAGTAGGACTGATTTGGTTGCTAGATAATGAGGTACCAGTTTCTCTGTATAGGAGAGAAAGGGCAGTTGTTGGTGTGATGTATACTTTGTGGCATTCCAGAGCTCAGCGTAACCTCTAGTCTCAGAGCAAAACTTAAATTTGAATGTTGGGAAGGGTTTGCATCTTTCTGGAGCTTTGTCAGATTTCTGTCGGAGTGCTAGCCTGTATGCATTGGGTTCTGTAACCTGACAGTGGAGGGAGTATTTCTACATGATATATCAAGTACTTTATCCCTTAAAGGATTTTCTTGTAGAGTAGAAAAGTATGTATAGCAAGTGGAATTAATAAGAAATTACAAAAAAACCACCCAGAATTGTGATTCAGACAGCTCTTTCCAACTCTACGTACTTCTGACTAGGGTGGAATGGTCTACAGAAGTAGTTTTGAACACATTTGTTTCCTTTGGATACAAATCTTTCCATTAAGGTGTTGCATTTTTTCACTTGTGTACATATATTTTATTTCAAGCTGCTCTAATTAAACACACAATTCTGTTTCATGTTATGTTGTTGCATGCTGTAAGTATACCATGTTTCATTGTATTAATCTGTGTTTCAACACAGACATTTCTAAGTCCTGTTGTAAAGCTGTGCTCTTTAAAATATCCTCCTCAGCATTTTTACTGTGGTATCACTGTTTCTAGATGTGTTTGCTCTCCTACAAAGAGAAATAACAGAGGAAAACAGGAATGAAGTGATTTTCTTTAGGACATCAGACAGTACTCTTCATAAAGGTGTTCTTGGTTCTTTACTGTTGCCCGTATGTTTAGACTTGTATCTTTGTACTGTGAGATTATCAGAAACCCTTTCAATTAGTCAAAACTAATTTTGGCGATGACATTGAAAATTACTGTCATCTCAGTTACTGGCTAGGCCAGTACTTTGTACTTTAGAAATCTTCCCCTGAATTTGCAAGAGGGATTTATTTATTTATTTATTTATTTATTCAAATTCTTTTCTAAGTTTGTGTTTACTTTGCTGCTGAAATTCACTTTAGTTTTACAAAAACTCTTTACCTTTCTCTTGATATATCAGATGTTTTTGGCTTTTCTATTGCTCATGTTGTTCTTACGGTTAAGGTCGGGGTGGGAGGGGCTGGAGGGTATTTTTATTGCAATTCTGGCATCCCTGGTGCAGTTCTGAAGTGCCTTTCTCAGATATTTCCCCAAGACATTAGAGCATACACAGCAGATTTCATCTTTCTTGAAATGTTTTTGTAGGAGAAAGGAAGCCTGCTGAACAGAATCTATCCATGGTAGTACTGAACTGTGTCTGTCACAGGTGGCAGGACTTTTTTCATACCTAAATTAGTAGGTTTTTGGTTTTTTTCTATGTAAGATCTTTTGCTTTAAAGAACTGTGTGGTCAGCTCTAGGGCCAGCTTGAATTCCTTGAAGAATGTGTTCCATAAAACTAGTTAGGCTGACCAGAGACATTTGAAATGTATCATCTTTTTTTATTCTATGGCTTGTGATATGGCAGTAATGGAACAAAGCAGGAGGGCCTGATAGCTGGGGTTAAATGTTAACCTAAAAAATTCATAACTAGATGTTTCTTAAAAATGTACTGAAAAAATCAGGTCCTACCAGAACTGTGAAACTTATATGTAGGGAAACTTAACTTGGAGTTTGTCTAGGGCTAAGTTAATTGTGGTTTGATGGATAATGTGCTGTTGTTAAATACTACGTCAAAAAGCAACCAACAGTGAAATACGGAGTTGCTGGGAAATCACAATTGAAGCAGTAGTTTCTCTGTTGTTAAACGTGTTTGATTCCAAAGACTGTCTCTTTGGAATGAAATAGCGCTTGCAGAAGAAAACTGCTTTAGATTTACTGACTGCATCAAATCTGAAACTTATCTAATAAGTCTGAGACTTCTGCCAATTTATCCTTAAATGTAATCACATGAGCAGGCCATGGACAGTTTTTCTTTAAGCTTTTGCTGTTCAACTGTATCCATTCTAACTGGGTATTAATTACCAAAACTGGCAAACAGTAGTTACAATGAGTTAATTAGATTTTTTTTTTCTTGGCATCAAATGCAGTGAGTATAGAAAGGCACATCTACTCAACAGTTATGAAAACTTAAATCTTCTAGAGTACACTTTGAACCCGCTTTTGTTGCTGCATGGGTGTTTTTCCCAGTTCTTGATACAAATCCAAATCCACCACTACAGAAAACGGTATCGTCTTTTAACAGACTGTCCTTTACTGAAGCTGATTTTTACATATTTGGGATACGTGGCTTGCTTTCTGACTACAGTAAGTCATTTGTCTTCAGAGACCTTGACTCGAGTTGCGATCTGCACATTATAGTGTTCTGTCATCAGACTTCAACTAATTTACTATTTAAAACAGTTAACAAAAAGTCAGCTACTATGTAATGCTGTCTTCCAAATGGTCCCGTTCAATAGGTACAAATCTCTGACCATTTGGAAGTGAAAAGTAAAGGATTTTCAGATAAAACCTTTCAAAAATGTGAAACGCAGAATTAAGTTGTATGTGAAAGACCTCAGTTTTGATTGCCTCTGTTGTCATCTGTCTCTCCCTGCCCCCAACTGGGGAGACCTGGCAGTACCCACTGGGAACCACATTTTTGCTCCTGGTGTTTTGGTGGGGAACAGCACAGTGGCTTGGGGAGTGTGGATTGAAGAGGATGGCAGAGGAACTGCCCTACAGGGAAACCTATGGGCAAGAAGCAGGCCCTAAGTGGAAGGATCCTGGCCTCATTGTATGATCAAAAGAACAGAAGTGCATCCTTCGAGGCTATCAGAAGGCCTCATTACCCTCCTTACCTGCCTTTTTCCCATAAGCTTCCTCACTCCACACTAGTACTGGGTACAACCTCGCAGTTTTCTTTACTTTCCACCTCCTCCTTCCCTGCCAATAATTAGTGGCATTTTAATCTTAATGTCTTCTTCATAGCAGCTTTAAGTACCTCCTTAGTTATCAATTGCATAGGAAGATGTCATTTCCCCAGAATAAATCATGGCTGATTCTTGCAACATGACTAACTAGCTCTGTGGAGGTTTCCTTTTTTCTAATTATTGTCAAGAACATGATTAAGTTTATTGCTGATTTGATTTAAGGCACACGAGGCAGTCACAGTCTGTCCTGCTACTTAACTACATGAGCTACTCGATTGACGTGAGTGTTAGCCGAAACCCCATTTCTTTTCAGCACTTGCACGCTGCACCTACCTGGAGAACGTGTGTATTCTCACACATTCCCACATGTGAGGTTTTCGGTTGAATAATCTTTTCCTAGATAACAGATCCCCCTTGAAAAATACTGAGAACTGCTTTCCTCTGGGGAATCCCCTTACCAAATCACAAGGATTTGTTGAATTGTAAACCCAACACAGGCATCTTCTAACTATACTAAACTTGAGCTTTCTTTAAATAGAAGTGCAGATTGTAGGCAGCTTAGCTAAGTCATTCTTCAAATGGAATGGAGTTTCTGTATTTTGTATTGTGCAGAGCAGAGCTTCATGTGAGTCCCATTACATTTTGCATCTTTCATTCCTCTACAGCCAGAACTTCTTGAGGTCTAGCAGGACCCGATTAATCTGCAACCTAGAAGAAACACACAGAGGTAGTTAAGAGTTGACCTATGGGCCACCTTACATCCAAGGAGCTGCATACTCCTTTTACATTTAAAGAAGCTTTTTTTTTTTCCCCCTTCAATCAAGAAGAAATATTCTTGTACCTGTAGTCCTTTTCTGTACCTAAAATGGGTATTGCTGCTCCCTGTTCTTCTTTTGTGGCAAATCAGTGAATTCTTCCGCTGTGTTTGAGTTGTCACACTACAGCTAAACTGTGGGATCCACCTCTGAGGTTTGCACCCTGGTCAAATTCAAAACTGGTGTCAGAAGACCTGGATGTTCAACTTCTCAGCCTGATTTTTGTTGGAAGAAACCCTGGACACCTGGATAAGGAGGAACCGGTCTTTGACCTGGATGATTAAGAGCCAGAATGCTGGTGTACACTGTGAGGCACACCTGCCTTGCATTGGTTTGCTTTTTTGGGTTTCTGAGATATATTTTTTTGCTTATTTAAGACATTTATCAAGCATGGCATGGGGTAGCAGTGCTTTGAAATCCTTTCATTTCAGTGGATTTATCAACCATTCCTGACTTTTATGATTTTTACAAATCATATAGCCGATGTGTTAATGGAAAAAAAAAATCAGCACTTTAGGTATAGTTTGGAAAACATACAAGTGTGTGGACAAAGAATATTATAGAATTTGAGTCACAGATCTCACATGTGATACTTAATATGTGCATGCAGCATGTGTCAAATGTCCCACAGAGGAAGACAAATTAAATTTGGCAGGAACTGAAGCTTCAGAATATGAAAATGTAGATTCTTTTTCGTTGGATTTTAAAACTAAATTCTTTTGAGCTGTTTTCTGGTCAGCAGCCACTGAAAGTACATGAGGAGGAAACTTCAGCTGTTTAACAATTTAAGTGAAGAAAACTGCTATTACCAAAGTTGCAGACACCACAGTGCAGTGGAAAAACCTGTACAAATAGAGCGAAACAATTCTGCTTGCAGATATTTGCCGTTGAAGCCAATAAAAGGGCTGTGCTCTTCTGTGTGGTTTAGTGATGTCAAGCACTACTCGCTGGAGGCAGCTGTGCTACTGCAATGCTTTCCTGACCTTAAATAGCCTATATGCTGGCTAATGCAAGCATTCAAATATAAATACAGGGCACATGAGGACAGGAGGAGGCCAGAAAAGCCATCTAGGCCCCTTCCCTCCCCCGAATTAGTCGGTGTCTTCCTCAGTATTCTTCTCTTCTGGTGTTGGTCCAAGATATTTACAAAACCATTTAGACTAATTGTTCCCTTGTGTTGCCTCAGTACTGTTTATTCCATATGTTAAGCACTGCGTGCAAAGTAATTCTGCTCTTCAGTGTGGCTGCTGCTTGCTTGCCTTTCCTTTTCTTTGTGGTTGCCTTCGATACTAACCCAAACAGCTGTGCAACCCCTGTCTGTCCTGGGAGGCTGCATGTACTTTAGCAGCAGCAGCCTGCTGCTCTTCCCTAGCCCTTCTCTCCAGGGCAAGTGGGACTTCATGGGGCATTTTAAGGGGGGCAGTTCCTTCAGGTCATGTTTTTGGTCGGCTTCCCAGATTTTATTTTTTTTTTTCACTCTGTAGTGGTAAGATGGTTGGGTGGCATGTATGTGTAATTACATAGTGATCCTCTTAATTTGTTCCATTGCTCAAAGACTGTCTGTTTCCTTCATAGCTGTAATGAGGACTGCGTAACTCGCTTCCTACCACCTCAGATCCTGCTGTTTTCAGTTGATATTCTTGGTTTAGTTCACTTATATACCACTTAAGTTTCTCTTACTACCTTATTTATTATTTCTTTTCCTTTAAGTTCCATCACTATTTTCCAGTTTCTCTTTTAGCCATTTGTTTTTAGCTCTGCACAGCTCTCTGAAAATGTGGTTCATTTTCAAGAAGTGAGCCTCTGGTGTTTTGCACGTCAGGTAACAGTTTTTCCTGCAGTTGACATAGGAACTGTAAGGGGAGTTGAATGATGAGAGTACATCATGACAAAAGAAGTCTTACTGAAAGTTTAGGCACTGTGTGATCAATGAAAATCTAGCGACCCTTTTAATCGTCCTTCATACAGAATCAGTGCGTATCCAGAACAGTCATTTAGCATTGTTTCTGATTTCAGTGCCTTTGTTCTCTTCTTTTAAAACATGTTAACAGTATTTTAAAACACTTAAAAATGTTTATTTTAAATTTCTTTTCAACATTATTTCTTTTCAAAATGAATTCCTTCTATTTATCAAATGAGAGAAAACTTCAAGAAAAATTCCATTTTGTTATGTTTGTCAAAACCTGGGTTACATATCATTGAACAACCTTTTTTCCCCTTGTGACAGTATTCTGTTTAGAGTATGTGTCTCAGCAGTAACAGGGATCATATTTCTCAGTACTATAAATTTCTCTGCTGATTTTGTTTTTCTAGTATTATGTTAAAATTTTGGAGTTTTTTTCCAGTTTATAAAATACATCAAGTTGTTTAACCTTTTATAGCTATAGCAGTTTTGTAGAAAACTAATTTGCAGCAAGTAAGTGACGGATTTCACATTGGAGTCGTAGAGCTCTTTGTTGGAAAGGAACTCTGAATCATCCAGCCCAGCTTCCTGCTTGGCATGGGACTACTGCCAGCACTAGGTCAGGTTTTGTGTAGTGGGGCCTTTTTCTGGCTGTGTCTTGAATGCTTCCCACAGTGGAGATCCTGGAGCTCCCCTGAGGAACCTGTCTGCTGCTCTGCTGCTCTCCTTAGGGGAGGAGTTCCTCTGAAAGTCCAGTCTGAGCATCCCAAGGCCTCTCGGTTGGCCCAGTCCTTAAGATCATAAAGGTCCTTCTGGATTGAGTGTGCAGTTTGTTGTAGCAGTATTATACAATGTCAGTAACAGTACACCATTTATCATGGTGGTGTGGAAGCAAGGTACTCTTCACCCTTAAGCTACAATTCTTCCATTTCAATTCTGAATCAGTAACAGAAGCTATGTTAACACCACTTGCTTCCCCCGTAAATCATGGTTCTGTAATTAGTTTCATTGTGCTTTTCCAGCAACACAGAAGAGTCAGGTCTTAAGGATATCTTTCTGTCTAGGGTTGGCTCTGGCTGGACTTCATGATGAGCTGGTATAAAGTTCCCATTAAGTTCGCTATTGTTGTTGACACAGTAAGGGGATGGCACGAGAAGCGAGGGTATGAGTTTGCTGCATTGTGACAGGTATCACCAATGCATGTTCATTTGGGACTAGCTGGTACATGACATAATTTAGAGCAGTGTAGGGCAGTATGGGGCCAAAAATCAAAGAATTTGGGTCAATATTATGGGTGGTGATATGCCTTGCCACATCAAGGCACACAGTACAGGGAAATCTCTTTTACTTTATCTCTAGCTCTGCATACTGAAGGCTTCTAGTCTCTTTACAATACACAAATACTAATTTGTAATATGTTTCTTAAATTTCATATACTATAGCAAAATTAAAAGAACAAAATACCCTGTAACTGAACCACTAGTCACGAGCAGTGAATAATCTTGGCAGTGCAACTGGCATTGCTGAGTACTTTCTATGTACAACTGAGCACACTTAAAATGCTAGAAAAGAGGATAGAATTACCCTGGTTTTGTTTGTTACACTCATGCTATGAAAGTCTAGCGTTCTATTTTTGTTCATCTACCAATCTGTTCAGCATATTTTGTTTAATAGTTTTAATGGCAGAGTCTATATGCAACCACCCATGTTACATCAGACTCTGTGCAACTGGAATGTTGTTTACTTTTCACCAAGGCAACTCCCTGTTTTTTGTTAATTAATATCTAACAAGGTCCTACAGCTGACTCTGTTTAAAGTCAAGAATGTAGGGGTGATCAGGATTTATAGGCACACTGTGCTGAGGCCTTGTAGCAGCAGTGTGTTTTGTGCAATTGGCCCATTAAAGGAGGTGGTTTGGGGTATTTTTATTTTTTTTTCATTTTGGTAAATATGTATTTTCTTTTATTCTTTCTAAGTTATCTTGGACAGGTAATCTTTGTACTACATGTGCACAGTCCTTTAATACCTGGTGCCAATAAGTTCTGTTCTTAAGCAATAGAATGAAACAAAGATGATTTGTGGGAAAGTTTTTGATAGCAGTAACCTCTCACTGTTCTTTTGGGGATGAAAAGAGAACTCAGATTTCTGAGGTGGTCAAATTGGCAACTGTGGCTTTTGTTTAAAATACAAACATTATATTTTTCTTATTTTTGACAACATAACATCCCTCAAATGTCTCAGTTACAACCGTACCAGCAGGGATTTTTTTGTTAAATCTTTACGCATTTTGTCCAGGCTCGATTTGAAATGATACAAGGCATACAGTATACACAATTTTCTTATATTTCTTATATTTTACTGTCCTTTAGATATCTGTAAGGTTTTCACAAACTTTAATGTTTTTGTCTTCTTGATACTCTTCTGGGATACGTTAGTGCCAAATATTGTCAGGTTGTGTGAATGTATCCACACGTGTCAAAAAGACTTCAGGATTAGGAAATTAGAACCAAATAGAGACTCCCTTTGATAAACTCAGTCTGTACCAGATAAATGTTGCTAGGCTTAATAATGTGGTCTGTTTCTTTTATACAGAAATTTTGTACCTAAAATGTCTTCCTGCTTAGTAATGCTCCTTAATCACTGCCCTGCCTTAGCTACATAGGCTGTCTTGAGGCTATACTTGTTTAGGTGCACTGACATATGATACAGGTTCCTCTAGAATCTCCACTGTTGTCATTTGAGCAGCGTGCTCTAAAGAAAATGAAATATAAAATTCAGTATGTACATTTCTTTCCACCATGAAAAAGTTATTTTCAATAGTTCAGTATATTTTTGAGCCTTGACCCCTGACGGAGTATCTCAATAACATAGAGATAAATAGATATTGCAATTGTTAAGCTGATTATAATTGTATGTTAAGGCAAGTGAAAAGGTCTTTTCATTTAGTTCAGTCCTAAAATGCTGTAAAAATACTAGATTCTATTTTAAGAACAAATAGTAGGTTAATAGTGCTCCATCCAAAATCTGCCAATTACTGACTGTGTTTGTTTTATCTTTATTTTTTTTAATTTTTTTTAAAGTTCCTTTGTTGTAGGAGGACATCTTGGCAGAGCTTCACATATGTGGTTAACTGCTTGCTGAGCCACACGCAAATAACACTGTACAGTTAAGCATTTCTTCCTGCATCACCAATTTCTATTCTCTTGGGCAACGGGAGTTCAAATCTGGGCACAGATGACAGGCATAAACCTGTCTGATTGGATTAATAACATAGAAACTGTTGCTAGTCTCCATAGTAATATTTTAAAGTTGTTCTTGTGGTATGTTTCTCAACCTGGATGTTGATTTTATTATACCAACAAATAGGTAGATGGATAACTGTTGAATACTAAAGGGCAAAAGGAGAATCTGCTTTCCCGTTTTCAGGCTTGGCAGATAGTAATTCTGCTAAAGGAGGTCAGAAAGGGTATCTGGAAACCTGATAGACAGTGATGGTACAGAAACAGCTTCCGGCATATTGACTGTGAGGGATTTCTTTTAAAACACTGTATCATTTTTCCTTGTGTGGCATTTTCAGTCTCTCAAACTGTCTTTTCTTGGAAAAAAGAAGTAATTAATTTGAGGAAGCATAAGTTTTCCAGCCAGTGTGTTGATTCAAACCTGAAATGAAGCTGTGAAGTACAATCAAATTAATTTTCGGTTGGATATTAAAGTAAAGAATAAGAGGTTTTTTGTAAATTTATTTAATCATAAAATCAGTGCTGCCCATAGGAAGTCAGGTTTGTTGTTTTTTGTTGCTGGGGGAATGACCTCAAACTGTCCCTTTATCATAACCTTGCAAAAAGCTCAAGTAGCATATTTTGGGTAGTGGGATCTATATTTTGGGTTGTACCATTAAATTGAACACATGGGACTAGCTGTAACTTAAATTTATTTTGCTGTGCTTTTGTAGTTGTGTTGGAATGACAATAATAGCTAACACTTGGGAGGGTGAAGTTGTGTTACAGGAACTCATAGGGAGCAAAGACAGATTTTGGGAAGAGCAGTTCTAAAATTGAGATGATGATGTTCAAGGACTTCGCTTATTGTCATTTCTTGTACCTACGACATGGCATGAATTTGACTTCAGTTCACCTCAGAATGCTGCAATAGGCCTTTATAAGCTCAGCTTATAATTTTGCACATGCAGTTTGAGACCTAAAACCTTAGGAAAAAGACAAGCATCTTTTGAAAATTAAGTTTGTCCTTTGAAATTACTCCAGTGTCTGGGCAGTCTTGACATGGTACCTGTTGAAGAGACTTTCACCTCAATTACGATACCAGTCCCCCAAACTGATTTTTGAAACATCACAACTGTGGCTGTTTTAAACTCTGGTTTATGTTGAAAGTATCCAAAAGATTTGTTAAAGGATAGTACTTATTTGAATTAACTGTTGGAGGAGAAATAAGTGTTTCATTTGGGCAGCTCTTAGTACCATATGAACAATGGAAAAAAGTATACGAAGTAACACAAAGGGAGATTTGATGTTTGGGTAGTTTCTTTTTTACAAAACTGTAAGTAAAGTTACAAATTAAAACCAAACAAACTATAAACTATATATTATGAGTGTATTTTTAATACTCCTTCCATCCTTTTGCCCCCCTCAAATTCTCAAAACTGCTAATCTGGGGACATTCTTGAATCTGTGTCTTTTCTGTCACTTTGTTCAAGTAGCATACTTCTCTTGTCTTACTAGGCCTTGCCCAGAGGTTTCTTCCTTGTTCCTTTAACTAATAGAAATACATTTTTAAAATATATAGTTCTTTTTTTGCCCCAGCTAGGAACTTTTGCTCTTTTATTCTCCCTCTCCTCCTTCCTTTGGATTTGTCTGTGTTTCATCTCCCCTTTAATGTAGATTTACATTGAAGGAAATATGAAAATGCCTGGTCCTGAAGATTGTTCAGTAAAATTGAGCAATTCTGAGGATTTTCTGCTAGACAGGTGCTAGAGTGCTGAATTTTCAAGGCAAAGTATGCCATTTTAAATTGAAATAATTTTTTAATCTTTGGGATCTTGAAATATCTACCCCAAGTTTTGAACTTGATAAATAATAGTTTGTAGTCAGCCATTCTCCAGACGTCCTTGCTTTTACATGTACTGCATTTTTATTTCTTCTTTCAAAGTTAGAAAAATCATACCATGTATTGGACATAAATTCCAACCTTTCCCAGCTTGTGGCTAGATGAGCTACAATTAGTTATTTTTAGTCCTGACCAAGTTTGCATAAATGCACTTCAGGTTGACAGTAATTAGACCCTGAATAAATACATGGTTCCTTGAAGGATAGGCAGCTTTTTCAAGTACTGACCACGGTTTTAGATAGGTCACTTTCCAAAGTAGGTCTTCAAAGATAAAGGAATTTGGAGCAGGTGTTACACAAACCATAGGAGTGTAAGTTTGACATGTAAAGACCTGGGTGTCGTCTTTTTTTTCACAACTAATATATGGAATTTGAAGACACTAACTAGGCAATAAGTCTGTGCATTTCAGATACTATTTTACATGAATTGTCAAGTTGGAAGATGAAAATAAGATATTTCCCCAATGAATTCTGTCTTTCATGCTCTGAAAATATGTAAGATACCGAGCGTATTAGAAACGTATGGATACGCTACATCAGTTGCTAACAGCTGCATGTCACTGGTTTGGCAGACTTGGAGAATAGGCAGTGATGAGTTAATTACAAGGAGAAGTCTAGATGTTAGTATGCAGTACTTGAAAATTTGTGGTGTATATAACCCTGACCTCCAGTCTCTTCAGTAATACTATTGCAATTTCTTGTATATAATGTATGTAAATATGTATATAAATAATTTCTAACAAAAAGCTACTCTGTCAGGTCAGAACAGAGATGCAAATCATTTAGATATCCTTTCTGTTTGAGAAGTGTCTCTTTGATTGCGTAGCTCGGGTACTTGCAAACAGGAACCCAATTCTTAAGGAAATTTGCCTCTCATAAAAGAATGAGATAGTTCTCTTCTTCTTGACTGCTTCTGCTTTTTGTTCCTTGAACCTTTCAGCACGGGATTTCATGGTAAGTGCAAATCTAAAGTGTCTCAGATGGTGAACGCCCTTGCCTCTGACTTACATGATTCTAGAATAGTATCAGCCTTCAGATGTTTTCTTTATTGTAAACTCAAAGTGGCTTTTTTTTTCTTTTTCCTTTGGTATTCTTTTTTTCTGAAGTTGCTTAAATATGCAACCAATATTCTTCCACAGTAGGAAATTTCTGATAACTTACTGCTGGGGCTTTTGCTGTATCTTGCAAGATAGCATCAGTTCCCTGACCTTTCACAGTGTTCAGGAATGGCAGCAAGTTAGTCAGAAAGGGAAGGCTGGGAAATCTATTAATGATTGATTTTTATCTGATTTTAATGTAACCAAGAAACCAAATCACAACTGGGAAGCGAGTTGGTTGTCTTTAATTCCTTATAGACAGATCTTTGGTCTGATAGTCCCTTCCATGCTATAATTGTGACAAATCTCATTTGAACTCCCAGTGAAATAGCAGAGGACTGACTGGGATTGTAGCTACTGAATTTACCTCCCATGCTTAGAGGGGATACTTACAGGCTTTTATCTTGAGTTTAGAGGGCTCATATGGAGATGTTTTTGTTGTTTCTGCCTGATGGAAAACTGTTCAATGGGCTGTGGATTTCAATATTGAGGTGTGCTAATTTGTAGAACTTTAAATAAATCGGTCTGTCTAGTTTTACTTGCTAATATTTTACTTCAGGTTCCCATTAATAAAAATACCATGAGTATCAACTCAAGGTTAGCATTATAACTCTCCCAAAGATCAAACAAAGGAGAAGAATGGTTGCATCAAGTAAAATGTTTGTAGTTGTCTTCCCTCCATCACCACCGCCTACCAAAAAAGGTTAAACAGTGCCAGCTGTATCTCTAATCACCCACATATCTACTATATACTGCAGTGGCTTGAAAACAAAGAATGCAGAAATAGAATCAGGCAGCAGCATTAGCTAATTACAAAATTTGTTTGTGTAAGAGGCCTTAGCAGCAATGTTTGTGATTGCTGTAAGACCTTTAATCACAACTCCAGCATTGCCTGTAAGTGCCGTGTTTGGGGGATGTGATTTGGTTGCCCTCCTCTCTCAGGATCTTGCAGCAAGCTGTACCTATACGCAGTGATACCACTGTGCACAGGAATTTGGTGGTGGTGCCTTTGGGCCAGTTGTGTCCTTATTTGACTCCACCTACTCTGAGAAGTTTGACATACGCTGTTTCCCAAAGTAAATAGTGTTTGGGGTTTGGTTGTTTTGTTCATACTGTTTCATCCCCATGGAGGAATGAATAGAGCCATTTTGTAACCTTGATTCTCAGTTTACTTCCTTCACTGTCCTCTTAAACCTCACAGTAACTGTTGAGTATTTAAAATTCTCTTTTAAACAAGCACATGCCATCCAAATCGTGGTGGTATGTGAAAGGTAATGTTAGGCAACTGTTGATATTGTCAGAGGGATTGTATGTTAAGCTGGGGTGGGGAAGCTAGCACAGTGCATTTTGCAGAGCTGTGCATTTTTTAAATCATCATGATCCCTGGCATACCACTTGTACTGGCAGAGGAGGGCAGGTCCTACACCTTCACATGGGTGCTTTTCCAGGTATTCCACCCAGTCTGATTTCATGTCAGGCAAGTCAAGTTGTTGTTGCAGAGCTCTTGAGGTATTCAAAGGATGATCTTCATTTATTTTAGTGTTTCATTCTTTTTATCAAGTCTGAAGCTCTTTGAAAGTATACCACCTTTCATTTTGCTGATCATAAAACTAGTTACTTTAACACCTCCGTGGGGAAAAGAAAATAGAACCATTAGTTCAGATTACACTTACAACTACTTTCATTGCATTTTTAAGCAAACTTCATCATTTAAACAGCTAGTATCTGTTTTAATCATATAATGCTGTGACAATTGTTTTATTTTATGCTAATAGAGATATGTGTGTGTGATTAAAACTTACCACTATAAACTACCTTGTAGTAGCATCTAAATATGTTGCCCAACTAGAGAATTACATGCGTGTGCAAAATGATAGCGAAGGTTATAGAAACAGGGATAGCATATATGATATTTTGCCCTAATAGTTCTCTGACCCTAGGCCATTGTTGGTTCCAGGGTCTTTGTCTGATTCATGTGTATTCAGTAATCTGGAATTAATTTCTCTTCCATGGACTTGTGCAGCCTACCATTTGAACACACTGCAACAGTGGAATTTCACAGCTCCACTACATCTTGCATGAAGATTTGTCTCCTTTTGGTCTTGAACCTAGCTCTTGTTAGCTTGCTGTAATGTTGACTGCTACACTTGTATTGGAAGAGACAGCAACTAGTCGATGCTTATTCACATTTTCCACATCACTCGTCATGTTATTCTCAGTCATACTCCTGACCTCATTTTCTGCTTTCCAGACTGAGTTGTCCTGCAGACGACTTTCTGCTTCTTTCCTCATAATCTCACACTTCTTTTTGTTTTGACTTTTTATTTGGTGCTGAGCTGATGTTTTAACTGAGCTGTCAGTCATAACCCCAAGATCAGCTGAATATTCAGCTTGGTGTCCATAATTTTATATTTTCAGTTAGGGTTGTTTTTTCCCTGTGCATCACTTCTGTGTTAAATCTCATTTCTTGCTATCATCCAGTTCTGCTTCAAAGCCCATTTATTACTCTTTATAGTTGGAACTTGTCTTGACTACCCTCAATAACATGTCGTCACTGGACTGCCACCTGGCAGCTCACCTGTTTGCCAGGTCCTTCATGAATGTTTTAAACAACACAAGTCACTACTGAACCCCTCAGCTGACTTAACTCTGCTGTTAGAGCTAACTATTTCCTTCTTAGTGATTCTTTCAAAGAGCTGCAGTAGGTGTGTGAGACAGGACTACCCCTAACTGTGAAGAGATCGGTATAGCTTTTATGCAGTGTTTGTGCACGCATGTGTGCTGGGGTGGGGGGTTCTGAAATGAAGTCATTACCCATTTGCCTAAAACGTAGTGAAGCCCTCACAGGCACAACCCCCAGCTTTTATCATTCATTTGTCGTTTCCATGGCTGCCACCTTTAACTGGGTTTTCTCTGAGTGAAGGACTCTTAGCTGTGCTTGAAAGCACTGGTGGTGATTCTCCAGATGCAGGTGGCTCTTAGGGTACTGTTTGTTAATGTTAAATTTCCAGCGAGTTTTCCCTTGTATCCATCAACAGTGCAACAGAGAACACAATGCTTGAGATGACCTGCATTGACTCCAAAGAGGGATGACTAGACTTTGAGCATTATTACGAGAAATTAAAGGAAAGTTAAAAGAAAAAAGGTAGTAGGACTACATTCAGGAGTATCCTGTGCACTTGCCAAAAAGGAAAGAGTTTAAAGTCCAGAGAGGAATTGTAACAGTTCGAGTAAGTGTGAACAGCAGCATTTCTTCTTTGGGCTGGAGGGGTTTTGTCCTGCAAGAGCTAACTATCCTTGTGTAGCAGACAATTGTTTTACAGTAAATTAGTTGCAAATCAAACGGTGAGTAGCTTTTAATAGAAAATCTTCCTAGACAGAACTGAGAGCAGGCTCCTGTTTCTTTGTTGGTTTTTTGTTGTTTTGTTGTGGTTTTTTTCCTTTTCGGTGTATAAGAGCAGAAAAATCTGCTCAGAGTTTTCTGAAAAGTCAAGTGGTGGAAGAAGCAAAAACAGCAAGGATATGTACCAGTAGTTCTTTCATTGTACAATGTTTTTTAGATAATGTTGGGGTTGGATAATACACAAGGAAAACCGGTTTCTGGAAAACCAGGACCCTTTCCCAACTCATGAATTTTGTATTCCTTTTTTAAATTCAAACTGGAGGAGATGGACAGAGTACGAAAACCTTTCCTAACTTAAGAAATGGTGGTAAATCTTTCATATTTTCTGCTGGACACTTAAATTTTACAGTGTGGATACTCCCAAGAAGAGATTCATAAATACATAAGATGTCCAAAACTGAACTATAAAGTCTAATAGTTCACTGCTCTAGAGCTCAGGGAGAAAAAAGGTCATATCTCTAAATTTAGACTAAAAGGAGTTTATTCAGATATTTTCAGTGGTATTAAGCAACTCCTGCTTTCCAGTAAAGCTAGAAGCTGGGAGAGCTAAGAACCTTTGAAATTTGCTGCAGTTGGAAATTGCCTCATATTTTCCATTATAAATATTTTTCTTTTGTTTCTTTTATTTAGAAATTCTTCAGTTGTGGACTGAGGTTTTCCATATGAGATAACTGCTTCAAATGACTACTGTTTTGTAGCTTCCTTGGGACTAGCATATTTGTCTTACTGATTCAAATTTCCTTCCCTCAGAGGCATCAGTATTTTTTTCTGTGACAGTGTCAAGTTATACCCTCTGCCGGCACCTCAGGTTTACAGAACTTTATTTAAAATTGCTCATTTGAGTATGCAGCTGGTAAAGAAAGTAGATTGCTAGTATTATATTAGCAATCCTGGGGCTGTAGTTAAGGTGGCATTTGTAGAAGCTCTCTGAACAGTGGTTTTGACAAATTATTTACCTAAAGTAAAAGTTTCCTATGCTTGTTCTTATTCTGGAGCATCTGAAGAGAAACTGTTCATTTCTCCGAACTGCATGTGCAATGTGAATTTAATCGGTTGGTTTTGACTTCTTTATTTAAGCTTTTCGGTTAATCGGTGGGGTTGGTTTTGGGGGGTGTTCTTCTGAAATTGCTCTAGTTTTCTGCATAGGCTGCGAGTGAGGTCTTGGCTCCATTCCCACTGGTAAGCTCTGCCAAGGATTCCAGTGAAATCGTAAATACTCCTTAGATACTTTGTGTGGTGGGAAACTGCGGTTATTTGTTAAGATGTCTTCCTAAGAAAATTAATTTCCTTTCCTATAAAATTAGTATGATCATGTTGTCTGTGCATACAGGGATCTGTAATTTCTTTCCTACAAACTTTACTTGAGCCTGCTGGCCAATTTAAAAAAAATTGGCATGAGGATAGAAGTCTTGAGAATACAATGTTCCAATGGAAAGTAGAGGCAGATTCTGTTACTGCGACCTGAAGGGAAGGCTGAAACCCCTGAGTAACTGTATTCTGTGAACAGAGAAACGATATGGGAGAAAGAAATTATGAATATTCATTCTAATCCCAGGAAGTGCTTCAGTCAGAATTCATGTCTTATTAAACATCAGAAAAAAAACCCCTCTTTTCAGTCAAGATTTGTATCCTGAATGTATTCTCTGATGTCTTACAAGGCATGAACACCGTTTGAAGCTTTTCCTTTGGCAAAGGCATTTAGAACATCTTTCCTGTGTGGTTTCTCTGATGTTTAATAAGGAGTGAACTCATGCTGTGCTGTGGCTTTAACACAAGTCAGTTAAAAAGTCAACCCGATGCAATGTAGAATTCCATTGAAATCCAAACTTTGTTAGCTTTGCTACCCATGAACTTCCTTGTTATTTGTGCTGTAAATGGTCCCAATAGAACTAAATACAGGTAGGTAAACATTGACTGGCAAATATTCAAGAATAAATGCAATACAGAGGTTTCTTCCTTGGAATACTATAGATGATGTTTACACACACAAAAATCATGCAATATAAAGAAGTAATTCATCAGCTTTTAGTAGGTCATGTCCATATATTGCTATGGCATTAACACTTGCATTATATTGCACATGTGCAGAAGAGAACCAAGTTACTGTTGATGTGGGAACTGAAATTTTGAAATTCCTGATACTTTGGGGGTTTTTGGAAAAAAATCTGACATCAGAATTAGATTATTTTTTTTAAGCCCCCATCCCCTGTTGCTTTCTTTTTTTCAGCATGAAAACAATATGTGAGTTACGGTAGTTCCAAATCCTGTGGTTCTAAGCACATTTTTATTTTAAGTGAAGGTGGATAGGAATTTACCTAAATAAAAAAGGATCAAATTCCCTCATCTGCATTACAAAACAGCTGCTTTTTAAACTCCTGTGGCTGATTCTTAATCTGAAGTTAAATTGGGCATGTATAGTATCCTGAAACATATTGTCACTCCAAGCTTGTAGTGAAAGATGGGAAATCTGAAAGAAGGAGATGAGTAAGTTTTCTCTGGTGTGAGTGTAACCTCTGCAATTTTTAAGTAAAATTAAAATTAAGCAGTAGCCAAAGAAACACTAACTATAGTAGTAATATTGTAGATATAGTAGTAGCAGGCCTCTAGGCCTTTGGAAGAAAGAAGCCCAGTGAACAGAGGCTGTATACAGGAAGGTTTAGATTTAAATTCAGAACTGTATTTTGTAGTTCTTGTAGGGTCAGTTTGCTATTTTATTTTTTACTCCAACTTTGCAGCAGACCTAAAATCTTCATAAGCTAACACATTCATTATAATTCACTTAAAAACATCCAATGATGGCCTGTATGTTGAAGACAGGAAACAGAAGGAAAAGCAAACAGCATATGATTTCTGAGAACTTCAGTCTTCACAACAAAATAATAACCTAAGCATGTAGAAGCCCCAAATCAGCCATTCCTGCCCCAGGGTTAGCAGGTAAACTAGAATTCTAAAATACTATTTATAGATTTAAATAATACTGAAGGTTTCAGGTTTTGCATTCTTTAGTCAATTCAAAAATAACTTTTGTGAGTGACAAATCTTCACAATAAAAAAAGTTTGCAAAGTTGTCTAGCTCCAAAATCATGCACTTCTGCAATTACAGATAGGTAGTGTAGACAGCGTGCAATATCTTCTTTAAATTTTGTAAAGTGAGAAAATGGATAACCTACCTTCACAGCTAGTATCCAAGGGACTTTGTTGACACTGTGACATTGTTAGCTCATGGAAGGAAGAATTTTGGATAAACTGAAATGACTCCATAGTAAACTTCACCTTGAAAGATGCTGAGGGCCTCCTTGAGAAATTCTGGTCGTAGTCAGCTCTGAAGTAGTCATGCGTTCTACTTTGCTTTTATTAGCATATAATAGTATTCATTCGCTGACATAAATTGTATCACAGATTGTATATGAATGGATTTGAAGGAGTCTCTGCCCTATATACAAACTGTCTTGTGTTGTTAAAGCACTTTACATCCTTGTAGGGTGAAAGGTATTTTAGTGAGACATGTAGTACTACTTCAGTGCTTTTATTTTTTAAATAATCTTCTGATGCTCCTTATTTTTTTCTGTCACTTTTAGCCATGACTCTTTTCTGGCTTAAAGAAGAATGTCAGATTTGCACTGAATTATCCCAAGGAAATAGTAATCATTAATTACAAGTTATTTAATGAAGAGGTGTAGCCTTCCAAGTTAAACGGAAGGTACGGTATGCTGCCATTTGTAAAGTATTCATCATTTTGCAAGTGCTTTGCAGAGGTGTTTGGTTTTTTCCTAGCATGACCTCTGTAAATATAAGTCCTCTATGTATTTCTCAAGTTTGTAAGGACTGGGAAGATCTCACCCTTGCCGTTTCCTCTTAATTTACCCCAGAAACTATTGGCAGAATTGGGTTAAAACACAGGATTTGTGGCTTCCAGTGTGCTGTAGTGACTTGATGTTAAAGTGGAAGATGATGAACTTTAAGCATGAACATCTGAAGAAGAGATCTTGAAGAGGAAATTACCAATTTTAGTTTGTACAATTTAAATACATTACTGTAGTGTGTTTTATAGTTATGGTGATTTATCAAATGACATTAACGCAACTTTGGAAAGTTCATCACACAAGCTGGAGGTTGCCAATTGTTATGTCATTCAGCGACAGAGATCAAGGAAAAGCAAACTGTTCAGTAGCATAGCCTCTTTCTAAAAGACTTTAAATAAATCAAACTTTAAGCAATTCAAAGAAATAAAAAGTGCAGGGTATCCAAACATGCATGGATAATAACACAGAGGATTCCAACACTGCTAATATTTATGGCTGGTAGAAACAGCCAAATGCAATTAGAATATAAACCTTCTCAGCCAAAAAATAGAATATTTTCACCTTGGGCCTAAGTTCTTGTTTTTTAACATGTTGATAGGTTAAGTTAGATAAAGTATTAAAACCACATTCTGTTCTTTAGCCACACAAGATAATTAAAACAGCTTCCTAATAATGAGCACACATAGGACAGTGTTAGCAGCCACTCCACTTATAATGTAATAAACAAAAATTTTTTTCCTATATATTTTATAATGTGTGAAAAGTTGCTAAGTCATTGAAGTTATTTGAATGAAGAGTTCTATTAGAGTTCATTTAAATGTCAAGTCAATTAAAATCTAATATTTTTAAGAGGTCATTCATACTTTACAGAAGTTAAAAAAAAAAGAGAGAGTAAAACTTATTCCTTTGTGGAAGAACTTTATAAAAGAACACATACAAATACTGTCAAGACATTGTAGTCTTCATCAGATTGAGTGATTATCAGCCTATAATCTAAAAGTCTTTATATAACTAATAATAATATTAACAGATGTCAGAAAGTTGGAGCAAACAAAGCGTGAATATAATGGGATTTGTTACACAATTTATCTTGGTTAATAAATCTCTATTGACCCCAGTGGTAGATCTTTGACTTGGAAATAAGCCAACATTGACAAAAAGGTTCTTTGAAGTAGTTCTCATGTCTTGTGAATTTTAATTTTAGTTCATAGAATGTGCCTCATTCCATTACTTATTTTACCTTTTTTAGTTATCCTTTTAGAGTGTATTTGTAGCAGTATTGGTTTTATATTGGCATAGCTGATGCATTTATTACCAGATAAAAAAAAATCAGTTGATGCTTTTGATTTTTGAAGGGATAGAGGGAAGAACTAGTTGTGAAAGAAAACAAAGAGAGAAATTGCTTTCTAATATTTTGATAGTGGGGGAGCAGGAAAGCAAGGTTCATGCTATTTCATATTTTAATCCATTCCTCTGTTATTCTTATTGAAAACTTCTGATTAGTGTTTGCAGCAGCATAAGATTTCCTCCCCCCCCTTTTTTTTTTTCGACATATCTATAGGACTCAGGAACCTCAATATAATTTCCAAAAAGAAAATACTTAATTTGGGAAGCTATTCTAGATGTAGAATCATAATATCTTCAATCTCATTAAAAGACAGAACGTAAATGATTTAAAAGCTGACAAGCTTTCTGGAAATGTCCTTCAACTAAAAAGGCTACTTTGTCAAAGCATCTGATATTTACTTGTAAATACATCTACTTGCAGGTACCGTTTTGTCCGCTCCATTATCTAAGCACTCAACTTGCAAACGCACTCGAGCCCTTAAGCATTATGTAACATAGTCAAACCCTTGAAAGGTGTTAAGGTACACTAATGGAAAGTTGGAATTTTTGTCTTTAGTGACCATGTAAGTATTGCAGTTTCTAAGGCAAAGAGGGCCTGCATTAGAGGAAGTGTATGAAATGCAAGTGTGTACATTTGACTCGGGCCTGAAGGAGGGGTGTGTGTGTGCACTACACATATTCATAACCTGTTCTGGCAAAAAGGGGAATCTTTGTGAAAAGGATTTGCACTCCAGTCTTTGTCTTGCAGCACGTGCCCTGATGAAACTGCACCATGAACAAAATCCAGGCATCAGTAAAAAAGAAGTCCTGGGAATGCCTGTATTCACCTTTTGGCCAACTAAGTGTTGCTCTAAGTTGCAAATTATGAAATTTCCGGTTCCTTGTGTGTGCATGGGGTCCCTGCTTGATTTTAACACAATGAAAACCTGTGGTTTTATTTTCTGCCTTTCCTTTTTTCTTTTAAAAGTAGACCTGTGACTGCCTTGTTCCAGAAGACAGAAAACCTCTGATGTAAACCGGGGTTTCAAAGCTCCAACGTTTTATTCTGAGAATTATTCCCAGTGTTCTCACCTACCAAAGGCTGTCATTGTGTGATGTGATGCACAGCTCTGCTTCCCTCTGTTTTGAAGAGAATATATTAGTATGAATATTGAATTACTTTTGTTCATAGGAGCAAAACACACTTACCCAAATGCCTGTGGTAAAGATTCTGAAAGGGGCAGTAAAAACCATCCCGGCAGATTCATATCGTCTCGTTAAATGTTTGACATGGTTCTTATTAGCTTGTCAAACCACAGTGGCTGTGTTTACATGAAAAACTTATGTTCTCTTGCCTTGCGTCCACATGTGAACATATTTGGCTTACATAAAACCTGAGCTTGCTAGGCCTCTTGGAACATTTTGTGGGAGCACCAGACCAGACTTGTAGCATTCCACATCATTTGTGAACATAAGATAAAGCAAATTTCGAGATCTGAGGAAGAATGCCCCTTAATCATGCAGCGTACACATGGAAATCAGTGTCAGAAGCCAGATGTATGAAATAAAAACATTTTTTTTCTTCCAACTTTCTGCCTCCCTCGGGCATTCTTATTGATGACCCAAATGCTCAACTTCATATCCAGAAGTTTTCCAGCATGTCACTCTCATTTCATTTCTGAAATTTTTCTGCAAGATTTCTTATCCTTTCAGTACTTTGCATTTCTCGTTCTTCATTTAATCTAATCAAATGTGAAGCTGATGATGCAGGGGACAGGATGTTTCTTACACAAAATGTTTCTACAGATAGAAGAGATCCACAAATGAGGATTACTGTCTGGTCTGAGGAGAATGGAAAATATGTAGTTATGTGGGAGAAGTCTGCAACACGGCAATACCTTAGCGCAGAGGCAAAAAATAGCGTGCTCACAAAATGACTGTGTCACTGGAAGTGTTAGGCATTAAGCAATATCAGGAAAAGATTAACAATAAGATAATTACTGTAATTTGACTAGTTGATTAGGGAACATAAATAAAATAAAGAACAATATAAGCAAGTGCAATCATGAAATATAAAAGGTTGCAAGTTACAGGAAATGACTGTTGTTCTTCAGAAAAAGCTGAGAACAGTAGGCAAGGAAGGCGATGGAGTAGTACAGATTTTTGAGACTAATTTTTCTGCTTCATGATAGACTGCTGGTTAGCTGGACTTAGTACAAGTACTAGAAAATTAGCTGCCATGTGAACAGGCATATTATAGTAAGCTGGATGTTATGGACTGCATGCCAGAAGGTTAATAAGAAATAGGTATACAGGGCATATGTTTGTTGATATAACTGATACCATCTTAGAACAGTTATTCATTTCTATCTGCCATTTTATGGATGGATAATGAGAGTAGTTACACATACATTTGGGGTAAATATTCTGTTCAGTGGGATTGTTTGGGAGAACTCCATTGCTAAAGCAGTGTGGATTATAAAAGAGCAGATCGGTATCTTAAATGACGACAAGCACTGTGTAACGTACCACCCAGACTTCAGTGCAGAGGAATTTGCAGTGATCCTCACCATAAATAAATCATCAATCTTTTCATTAGTTTATTGAATCCTGTTTCAGAGGAGAATACTGCTCACTGCCTACCAGTGCTCTAGTCATCTTTTTCTTATTTATGCAAAAGCTTCCAATTCCTAGCTCCTATCTTCATGTTACAGGGAAGCCATTTTTAGTTCCTATGGGACAGCACTTTAAGTCAATACAATCTCTTCAAGCATAAGAGTCAATGCCCAGTATTTTTTTTTTCTTGCTAGTTAGAGGACGCTTAATATATTCACAGTTAATGTGGTTATAACTATACTTGTAAAACAGGTAATGCCATTAAAAGTACATCTCTAAAGAACAGGAAATTGATAAGTCAGTTTTCAGGTAACAGACTCAACTTTTTCTTCTTCACAGTCCATGTGGAAGAGAAATGGGAAGAGCACATTGTTTTAAAAAACATTCTGATTTTGTGTTGGCATCTCACATCAGCACAGGATGAAAAAGTGTTGTAATTAGGTTACAATTCACTCTTTCTTCAGACAAAACCTTGGTCTGCCTTAGTTGTGATAAGTTTACAGCCTCTTCCCCACTTGCTGTTCTTCCTGAGATCCATAAGGAAGACAATCGCAGTAGGTTAGACTACATGGTCTTTTTCCTGGCATCTTGAATAATTTCTTTAATCTCCACACATTGCTTTTTTAACTTCCTTGGAAGTAAAAACAAAATAGGACTGCATAGTGTTCTCTTTCTTTCCTTATCTGCCCATGGTGCTTATCTTATCTGTTCCTTTTTTGTTCAGTGATGTTTGCTGCTGTTCCATTTGTCTGGGTTTCTTTCTTACAACTTTTTCTGGTTGTTTGTGGGTTCTTTGTCTGTTATTTCCTTGTTGCATTTATTTCTCTGTGGAACTATTTTTGACTTTTCTTCACTTATCATTCAGATTTCTCTTAATTTGCTGCCAAGATTCCTTTAAGAAATAAGCAAAATGCTTTGGAAATATATATTTCTCCATGGTAAGTCTTAAGTCTCCTTGCTTCAATGCATGCTATTCCTCCCCTGTTCAGTCCCTGCTTTTCAGTTCCTCACTGTGTTGTGGAATGTGAAATACTGGACTATGTAAGTTCTTTGGGACAGCAGCTGTGCCCTCCTGTTTAAACTGAGGCACCTAGCAGCTTGTTCAGGTCATCTTATAATGGTTTTCCTTAAATAATACTCTGCTGATGGAGCATCAATATTAGTAACTAACAAATTTGGAAATGGGGGGAAGTCTTATTTTTTTTGAGATCATGAAAAGTGTCTTTAAATTCAGTTCGTAAGTGGTTTGTTATGGATTTCTCATTGTTGTTTGCAGCCTTTCCAAAACAGAAATGCCTCAAATGCGTGAGCTTGTTAAATTTGTAATATGCCTTGCTACTGTTTTGGGGGTTTTTTGTGGAAAAATTAAGAGAGGTTTAAATATAGTAAGTTGGAACACAAAAGCAACCTCTGTCAGAATTTCTGATCCTTATGAGAGAGAATCACACTTTATGGCCTGTGGAAATTTTTTATATTCTCTTTTTGAACCTGCTCGTACTGTATTATGAAAAATAATTCTATCTATGAAGCATGAGAGTTTTTTAATACTTTGAATCAGTTTGAAATATATTGCTTTTATACTTGTCACTTTGATTTTATATTGTCAGAATGAATAAGTGATCAAAATCTGTTAACCTGTATTTTAAACCGCTACACACACTGAGGTCTTGCTGATAATTTTTGTTGCAATTGCTTGAACCTTTCCTGAAGCTTGTGCCTTAAGGTATGATGGAGTTCCCAGAGGACAATTGATTCCACTGGACTGCCTGCCCAGGCTGTTGTTAGTAAGCTTCGGATCAATTTATAAAAGTAGGTCCCTTTACCCAGAGAAGAAAGCAGTGTGATGACTCTTGTAGACAGAGTGCTTGTATACTGTGTGCCACCACTGTGTGACATGACACACGATCAGGTGGATAATAAATGTTATCCTCATGGGTTTTTTTCTTCAGAGAATGCGAGGCCTGAGGATGGTGGAGAGTTCCCTTTTCCATCACTGGCAGCCCAGTTTTTCACTCGTTCAATGAGTCAGTGGAAAACTTTTAGGTCTCTTTATGCAGAACCTTTCTGCATATAAAGACCCATTAAGCAAAGGAAAAATCCCTTCAGTCCTGATTTATCTGATACAGAAAAAATAATATAGATTTCAGACTCTACATTATCAAGTAGCAGTAAAAAAAGCTTTATATTGCAAGAGTATCTGTTCTGTCTCCTTCCAGCTTTGAGTCTGTCCAGGGAGGGGAAGAAAAGAAACATATTCTAATTTAATTGTAGGCTTAGCTATCTATTCATCTCATGCTTTTTGTTTTGTTTTGTTTTTTTCCTGGAGGAGGAGGAGAATCCTGGGGACAGAGCTCCTCGTCATAAATCTCTCAATATTAGATCACCCAAGCTGTGGTTTGTGTGATCTGTTAGGTTAGAGTCTGCTATAATCCAGAGTCAGCACAGTTAATGTAAAACTTTCCCTGGTGTAGCCACTAAAATGGGAAAATTGTCTAAAATGGGAATTACATTCTAGAAAACTACTGATTTTATGTTTTTTTTACAGTTTTACCTGTGTCAGAACACAGAAGTTGGAATAACCCCAGAAAAGCAGTATTCATTAGCATTTAGGGATGACTTCATCCCACAGCTTTTATACTTTTCTATGAATGCTGTTAAACTTCAGTGTACTTTGGTATAATTGGACATTATAGGTGGGCAAGCAGAGAAGCAGACTGGTTGCAGTAAGTTGATAGAACATATGAAGTCAGCAGAAGAGCTGCAAATAAAGCTCAGCAAATCTGACCTGCAGTTTTCTGCAGTCTATGAAGCTAAAATACATTTTGGTTTAGGTATTTGTTTTTTGCAGTGATTATTTAATTTTTTTTCCAGTCACTAGTCAGGAGGAGCTCAGAGGTATTTACCTTGAACATCTAGTAGGTCAAGGAAGAAAAGATGGTAGTATCCTTTCAGCTCTAATTGCAAGATTTTTCGTCTGAGTTTAACTGGGGGTCTTTCTCCAAATGAGTAGATTTGGCATAGTTTTCCCTCTAAGTCTATTTGTGCTGGTATCTTTTTTCTGTACACTCAGCAATGTAAATACCTCAGATTATATCTGTTAGCTGAAAACATACATTTCTGTTTTAGCAGTGTTAAAGTAGAAATAACTATAGGTGAAAATTGTTTCTTTAAAAATAGAATGGGGGCTTTTTTTGGGGGTGGGGCATGCTTTACCTTGTAGTAGATTTGCGTGGACAAGCATTATGTTAATTAAGTTTGTTTTAATGGGGTATTACTAGAAGGGGGAGAAAACACTCACAAATGTAGACTGAGCAATTTTTCAGTTGCAAGAGTAATGTTCTTATTTTACTCTTAAGCTGTGTATTGCTGATCGAAGCACTATCCAAGGCTTTTGCCAAGCACTACATTGTTCATGTGATGTGGAGGATTGGTTATGGTCAAGCAAGTCTGAAAAATGGTAAACTGACAGCAAATCTGGGATCATGGTTGGTAAGGCAGCTTTTGTGATCACGTGCTTTTATTTGATGTGGTTCTTCGTGTCTCCTGTGCCAAATGGTGTAATGTACTAAAGTGATGAAACTGCAAAAGGAAAAAAAAAAAAAAAAAGAACTATTTACTTTAGCAACAAAGGAGAGAGAGAGAACGGGGAAGGACATCAAAGCCCATCACTTCAGTCTCAAAACAGGAAAAAAAAGAGCAAAAAGAAGGGAATTTCTTTCCACTTGCTTCAGGCTACTCTTGCTATAGCCATCATGAGTAATAAACGCTTTAAATGCTTGTGTAGATCTGCAATGTGTTTCAGTTTGAAAATAAGGCAGGTGAAAACTCACAGAGAGTTAAAAAGGGTGTATCCTGCAAGGCTATAGTCTATAAAGTCTAAAGTCTACTTTCTATCACTAGTACATAGATTTGAACATGTTTTAACATCAGCCACGCTGAGAGAAAAGCTCTTAGTTATTTTAAACTGATATAAAAAGTCTTTCCATGCAGAGGCAAGTTTTTTGTTTATTTATATTTTTAAAGCTAGACAAATCTTCAACTATATCACTCACAATCATTGAATTTGTCATTTCCCTGCTTTATATGGGTTTTGCAGAAAGAATACATTGAATTACGAACATTGTTGAGTGCAACTGGTATTGTGTACCACTTTCTTTTGGTATACAGCTCTTTAATGCTGGGTTCACAGTGTATTAGGGGTAAGTATGGTTCTTACAGCTCTGGCCCTCCTTCCCAAATACATATTATTTACTCTTTTCTCCCTTGGAGGAAAAATAGTTGCCATTGTGTAAGGTATCTCCTTTTAAGAGCATGAAACTTTCCTGTAGGTGTTCTTTCATTTGTGATACTTCTTTCAGAAAAAAGCTTATGCAGTTTTGGGCGGTGAGGAATGGTAACAGGTAAAAGCAAAATGTGTATATATATAGAGAGAGCAAAATATATAGACTGTATTACATGTGTACAAGTGTTTAACTGTAGCACCGTAACCTGTGTTAGCACATAACTTCATAAACTGTGGTATTTTTATTCTTGCAGGACCCTGTAAGATGTAGGGGATAGTCTGAAATAAGCCTCATTTTTCAGACTTAGCTCAGAAGTTTTCCAGCAACCTAGAGAAAACTACATTTTTCTGCTCGGAGAAAGGGGCAAGCAAATTGGATTACAGGGAAGGGATCGGGTGAATGAAAGGAGTTTTAGGGGAACTAGGCAGGCCCAAGAGAGCATAGGGAGAGTTATAGGGAAAGGAGGAAAGGTAGAGATCAGAGTAGGAACATCTTATTTGTGTCTTTCAGTCTGCCTTGCCAAACCACCCATTTTTCTGAGCTTGGGATTTGGAAGCACCCTTCTTGTGCTCTAGTGAAGTGATGTTTTTAAGGAAGAGGAAACAGCTGTTTGTTTACACATAAATACTCAAGAACAAAAGCAGTCACTTCTGTAAACCTGTGAATTAATGCTAGGCCCTTTTTTTGTTGTTGTTTTAAAGGTTCGTTTCTTGAGACGACATTTCAATGTAATTATAAGCTATCAAGAGATGGGAAAGAATTTTGCGTTTTGTACACAGGCCTGAATAAATAGATCCATTGAGACAGACAGAGCAAGTCACTTGGAATGCACCAGTCAACAGCAGAAATGTAAACATACTTGAGCTACGCAGTCTGCACTTGTATTTCAGTGTGCCACAGAACAGAACTGCTATTAATGCAGGCTGACTTCTGCTCTTGTTGAATTCAGTACTGAGTCCATCACAAAATCCAGTTTGATTCACAGACTGTGGATCAGAACCACATTGTGTCTTGCACTCTGGAAACCCAGGAAGGCAGGAACTTGCTGCAAAGGAGTCTCTGGCATCTTAAAATGAGGTGTATGAAGTTGGTTTGCAGAGCTAGGTAGGTTTAGAATAACAGCAAGTGAGTATGTGGTGGGTTGACACTGGCTGGACACCAAGTACCCACCAAAGCTGCTCCATCACTCCCCTCATCAGCTGGACAGGGGAGAGAAAATATAACAAAAGGCTCATGGGTTGAGATAAGGACAAGGAAAGCGCTCAGCAATTACCGTCATGGGCAAAACAGACTCGACATGGAGAAATTACTTTGATTTATTACCAATCAAATCAGAGTAGAGTAATAAGAAATAAAACCAAATCTTAAAACACCTAGCCTCATCCCTCCCTTCTTCTCGGGCTCAAATTACTTTGCTCCCAGTTTCTCTACCTCCTTCTGCTCAGTGGTGCAGGGAGACAGGGAATGGGGTTTGTGGTCAGTACATCACACGTTGTCTCTGCTGCTCCTTCTTCCTCAGGGAGAGGACTCCTCACACTCCTCCCCTTGCTCCAGCGTGGGGTCCCTCCCATGGGAGACAGTCCTCCACAAACTTCTCCAACTTGAGTCCTTCCCACAGGCTGCAGTTCTTCATGAACTGCTCCCACATGTGTCCTTTCTATGGGGTGCAGTCCTTCAGGAACACATTGCTCCAGCGTGGGTCCCCCATGGGGTCACAAGTCCTGCCAGCAAACCTGCTCAGCACGGGCTCCTTTCTCCATGAATCCACAATCCTGCCAGGAGCCTACTCCAGTGTGGGCTTTCCATGAAGTGTGAGCCTCCTTCGGGCATTCACCTGCTCCAGCATGGGGTTATCCATGGACTGCAAGTGGATATCTACTCAACCATGGACCTCCATGGGCTGCAGGGGAACAGCCTGCCTCACCATGGTCTTCACCACAGGCTTCAGGGGAATCTGCTTCAGTGCCTGGAGCACGTCCTCCCCCTCCTCTCCACTGACCTTGGTGACTGCAGAGTTGTTTCTTTCCCATATTCTCACTCCTTTCTCGGCTGCAATTGCTGTTTCTGCCACAGTTTTTTTCTGCTTCTTAAATATGTTATCTCAGAAGTGCTGCCACCACTGTGTTGTGCTCAGCCTTGGCCAGGAATGGAGCTGGCTGCTGTTGGCTCTATGGGACACAGGGGAAGCTTCTAGAAGCTTCTCACAAAAGCCACCCCTGTAGGTCCCCGCTACCAAAACCTAGCCACACAAACCCAGTACAGAATAAACTGATGACTCCAACAGATCTTTGTCTCTGTGTTCCAATGTGTTCATGCAGCCTTATCTCATAGATAGGTAGATCTGCCATGTATTTATCTTCATCCGGTACCAGTCCTACTGAAATAACATCCACTAAGACTGTTGCTTTGTGAATTACGATAAAACGTAGAAAGCTACTATCGTAATCTGCTAGAATTTTAACCTTTAAAGAGTAGCAGGTTACAGGAAAAAAATGTGTAAAAATCAAACACAGTTTGATTGGTTGTGCTGAAACAAGACCTACTCTGGCCGCTGTAGGGTACCAATATTAATTACCTTTTCTGGGTATAAAACCAAAATAACTTCATCATTGTATCTTTTGATGTTTTTGTTGTTTTTGTTTTTTGTTTTTTGGGGGGTTTTTTTTGGTGTCATCTTGATACAATGAATGTCACCAAACCTGACAATGATGTTATTGTTTTTATTTCCGAGTATAAAAATGTGTTCTAGTTATGAAGTGTCTAACAGTCATATCAAGAAGGAAGGCTTAATCATAAACAGAGATAAGATCTATCCTCCAAGAGGACTAGCTATCTGGAAAGCAGGTCTGACATGCAGGAATCTCCAGCTTGTACTGGTGGAATCTCTTGACGGATAGAATTTCCTTGACTATAAAAGTCTTCTTATGGCATTTTCCCACCCCACACCTTTTCTTTCGATTGGGCTTGTAGGGACCTCAAACAGCAACATTAGATGCTGAACTGTATGCTGAAATTCGCTTGCCTAATTTTCTCCATTGTACATATTTCCTTTCACCTTTTACAGATCCTTCTTCTTTGATGTTGAATAAGTCGCTTTCTTCAGCTGCAGGTTTATTGTAGGGTCAAAGGAGTTACAGCTTCTTGCCCTGTCTCGATTGTGAGGTACTGCAAGTGTGTTTCTTTGGCATGACAGAGATGCAGTACAGCACAGTCAAATCAAACTCTGAGCAATAGCTTCCTTACATGTTCAAAAATAAAAGATAAATATTAGTTTCATAGGGCAGATGAACCTTAATTGCTGAATGTATATAAGAACTTTTGAGATGGTCAGAGGCAAGGTCCTGTGCAAATGGAGTGTTTTATTAAAGTATTTAATAAGCAGATTCTCTGACCCAATAGAGGGAACAAAGGTGCCTGTCCACTCTTAATTTTCCCTACCCATAATTATTCCTACAGAACATAAATTATATATTGTACAGCTTTATTCTGTTTTCAGAGGATAATTATACTAGAAATTCCAGCCTTCTTTCTGTGGAGGGACCTTTTTCTCAGAGACCACACCTTGTAGCAGTCTGTTTTTCATTTGAGAATGGTTGAATTCCCATTTATGTCAACAAGTTTTTATGGATTGACTAGTTTCAAAAGATGTATACAGGTAAATTGGGAAACCCTCAATCACAAATAATAATAATTCAGTCTGGAAGATGTATTGAAAGCTGGTGATATAGGATTAGAAGTGTTTTTGCATATGAAATCTGTTAGAGATTACTCCTAGTTTCATACCTGTTACTGTAACCAAGAGAGGAGCCTGTAATTCCTGTTGCAGTCATCTGAGCGTCTCCAGTGGTATCTCCATGCTGAGGGTGAATTTAGACTTGGTTGCAAATGAAGCAAGGCAGGATGTAAAATGGACATTTGCTATGTGTATGAGTATGGAGGCTTTTATGTGTATATATGTACATAAGCATTTAAGGAGTTTAATAAACTGAAAACCAAGGTCTTAAAGTAAGGTTCACAACCCACTTGTAACATACCAGGAGGGACAAGTCCTTCACTCTCCAACATTAAAGACTGATAGACCCAGCATACTTTGTTTTCTAAGAGCCAACTACTGTTTCAGAAGTGTTCCAATTTAGTAATAATATATTAGTCACACTTCACTGTTTTTAACATCCACAAGTAGCAAAATTATATTCCCATGCGAGTAATTTTAGTAAGAGGGTAGCAACAAGGAAACTGAATTCTGTTAG
Source organism: Aegotheles bennettii (assembly GCA_013398125.1). Lineage (NCBI taxonomy): Eukaryota > Metazoa > Chordata > Aves > Caprimulgiformes > Aegothelidae > Aegotheles > Aegotheles bennettii. The sequence continues at coordinate 70,383 of VZRW01007143.1, read as the reverse complement.
GGTTTTTGGGGGTTTGTTTTGTTTTGTTTTTAAATCCTGTTCAAGTCTTCATTCTGCTGGAAAAGTTTGTTTGTTTTGTTTTTTTTATATCTGTGGTGTACTCAAGGCTTTTTTATTTTTTCATCATTACATATGCAAAATCCAGACCTGCAGAACTGTTCCATGTGGTGAACAGTCTGCTGAACCCAGACTGTTTTGCCTGAATAGCAGATTACCATACACTTCATTATGAGTTTGGTTTTTTTTTAATTTATGTAGGCTCTGTTCCTTCAAAGGGATGTACGACTGTAGACCTTTATACCTACCAAATTGATATCTTATCAAGTACTAAGGAAAATACAAGGGCAGGTCCTGTTGGAGAATAAGAGCCCTATTTTGCAGAGAAGATACTTCTTTGCAGCCAGTTTAATCTTTCATGGAAAGGGCATGTAAACAGGAGGCCACAAAGTAATTTAGCTATTGAAACTTTTTAATTGTACCCAACAAGGTTCTGGACATTTAGTGACTGATGTAAGCCACAGTGTGCAATGCAAGTTCATATCCCTTTTGATTTGTAAAAGACTATAAGAAAGATTTAGGTCAGTACTGCTGAAAGAAAGTAGCATGGACTTGAGCTGGTTGTAGCCTTATACAACCTGATTTAAATAAAAAATGTTAAGTCTTTCCACACCAAAGAAGCCATTATCCTCAGCAACAGCAGGCAGGCTTCAGTCTTCCGTCCTATGATAAAGGCAATTGATTAAGGTGTCTAAATACATCTCTGAAGTTATCTTATTTCTGTGAAATCCTACCATTCAGATTTACAGTCTGTGCATGGACAGAGTTAATATCTTTGTTCATATTATTTCCTTCTGGGGATGAACAAAATAGAATCAGGGAATGTATTCACAGAACAATGTAGACTGGAGAGAATCTCTGGGGGTTATCTGGTCAAGCCTCTCCTCAGAGCAGGGCCAGCTGAGATAAGTGTGCTCATGGCAGTTGTTCAGCTGAGCTTTGAGCACCTCTGAGGACGGAGATTCCCCAGCCCCTCTGGACCTGTCTTCCAGTATTTGATTACTCTCATTGTGAAAATGTTTTTCCTGTTTTCCAGAACTTCCTTTGTTGCAACATGTCTGCATTGCTTTTCATCCTGTCACTGTGCACTTCTGAGAAGACTCTGGCTCCATCTTCTCTATATTTTTCCATTAGATAATTGAAGGCATCAATGTGTCTTCAATAACAATATGCCTTCAACTGCCTTCTTCAATATCCCTTCCCAATGTTCTCTTAAGACTGAGCAAACCCATTTCTTTCAGCATCCCCCTTTACATCGTGTACCTAGTAACGTTTTGGGACCACTGCCCCCTTGATCTAGTAGGTTAACATCTGTGTTGTACTGGGAGGCCCAAATCTGGAATAGATGGCATGACTGGCATTTGCATCTGGCCATCTATTGCTCCTCAGTCCAAATTATTTTGCTTACTCTTAGCTGGTTGGACTGAAGGTGGCTTTTTTGAATAATTCAGAGTCAAAGTCCTCTCCTCCTGCAATAACAAGGTAACTACAATGCTCCACATCTTAATGATGTGGACTAAGAAACAGAACTGTTTACAATGAAAAAGCTGCTTCCTGAGAGAATGCTTTGCATTAGTGATACTCTTGATTAAAGTAGTTTAATTACCATGGGTCATGGTATAACCTGTTTTTATAGATGGTATCACTCAATACTTTTTATATCACCACAGCATAAAATACGCTTCCTCATCATGGCCCTCTGACTTTAAGCATTGAGAAAGAGGGCAGTGTAGAATCCCAGGGACTGTATGTGTAATGTACTGTTAAATTAACTTCTATTTCTAGTGCACTTGGAGGATCATCTGCCCTTCACATCCCAGCCTTTCCTGGTGGAGGTTGTCTTATCGACTATGTACCCCAAGTATGCCAGCTGCTAACAAACAAGGTAAGTTAGTAAAGAGAACCTGGTTTTCCTTTCATGGTGTACTGTATTGCAGTAACACACTATAGCATTTTCATAGACAAAGTTTTTAGTTTTTCTTTTGCCAGGTAGTCCAAGCAGGACATACTTAAAGTGAATTCTTGGTAAGAGTTGAGCACATACACAGAGCATTGAAAGATAATGACTCTTTTAGGTCAAGAAATGTGGTTTGGATCAGAACCTGGAGGAGATTTTTCATATTGTGATCTATTATGATTTAGGATTAAATGTTATTGTCATACAACACTGCACTGTAGCATGCTATTTTGCCAGTAAATTCAAACATATACTTTGCACATTATTTTTTCAGTTGGAAGGTATCTAAGTTCTCATACCATAGTAAACATTCTAGGCTTTGAGTACTTTCAGTAATTTTCTTCTCAGGTGTTTCATCCAAATGAACTGAATCAGCAGTCATCTTGGATGTTTATACAGTAATAGCTACTTAAGGTTGCTGAAAAGGTTGTGTTCCGGTTAGCTTACTGTTTAAACAAAAAAGAGTGAGTATAGTGTTTTGAAAGCTTCTCCATTATTGAAGTGTAATTTTCAAAAGAAAGCTTAGGGGCCAACATCTAGGAATCTGCCTATTACCGACCTCCCATTTATATTTGTATATTATTTTTACCTTAATTTGTCCAAATGAGGAAAATAATTTTCTCTTTTAGAAGTTCTTCAAAATGTGTTTCCATAATTATATTGAAATATCTTTACAGTTGTTTTTGTTGTGGTTTTCTGTTAAAATTACTTTGTTTTTAAAATCTACAAGTACACAAGACTGTTTTTATCCTTTCTTTGACAAAGTCCCTTAAGCAAACTTATCACATTTTCCTTTTCCCAAAATAACCTTTCAGATCCCACACGAAGCCTTCAGAATAATCATATTTTTTTACATCAAATAAGACTCAATTTCTAAATAAAATTTAACTTTAAGGACTACAAGGTAGCTCTCAGCAATGACTATGTCAAGGCTTTTACAAAAAATTTAGGAAAGCACTTGCCAGCCAAGGATTTCTAGTATTACTATAGCCAAGAAAAATATTATTCCTGTTCTTTTCATGTTCAATGGGGAAAAAAGGCTTTTAAAATGTTGGTTTTCATTCTGGAAGGCAAGGGGATTTACATAAGGAATCACATATGGAACCATACCCTAAGTACTTGAAGTAACCATTTGTAAACCAGATGCTCTTGCAGCCTGACAGCACGTGCATTGTTTCTGTTATGGGTCAAACCCTGTTCACACTGTTCTGCTAAGTAATCCCATTCAAATCAATAAGAAAACATACACAGTGTGAGGAGAATTTTGCCTTAAGTCTTCCAAGTTTTGCATTGTTGGATTTTGTTGGTGCCAGAATGGAAGTCTTTCAAAACCCAGAATGCCTCAGAAATTTAAGCTCACAGCTGAGTAGGTGGCTCCCTGAGTCAGCATGAAACCACTGAGAGAGCTTAGTGTTAAGAAGATTTTGTTGGAGTTGCAGTCTTCAGAAAACACCCAAGATCAGTTGTGAAATACATACTATTTTTTTCTTTATAACTGGAATGTTATTTTGACACTTAACTGTCAGTTCAGGTAATTGTAATTTGCCTATCCCAGCTCCCGGCTCAAACTTCAGTGAGGCAATGTTGTGCTTTTCTTCACTCCTTATCTTGTGCAGTTTAACAGTGAAAGACTAAGTTTCACTCAGAAGTGAGTGAAGAGATTTCTTTACAAGATTTTCTGTGTGCAAGATCCACTGTTTTAAAGGCATTTTAAAATTCTTTAGGGAAATCGTGCAAGTTAAATGTAGGATTCGGAACTACGGCTGTGTCAACCATAAATCTACCTTAAAAAGGAATATACGACAAGTTGGGAACATTAGGGGTTTTTAATCTTTTTATAGCTCTGGATTTGTTTGTTTCTTTCTTTTTAAAGGTACAATATGTTATTCAGGGATACCACAAGAGAAGAGAGTATATCGCAGCTTTTCTGAGTCATTTTGGAACGTAAGTTTTCTTTTGATGCATTGTTTTCTGTAGTGTGGGGGAAAGCGTTGTTGTTTTCTGCACATGGTCTTTGGTTGTGTGGCTGCTGTCCACTGGATAAGATGAAATCTGGTCATTGTTCACAGAATGATGTGTATAGCTTGTATCTCTGTAGCAGTACCAGAATGAAGTTGAGCCAGTTCTGTGCCAGTTGCTGATCTGATTTTATGAGAAAATAGCTGATGATGGGAAAAGGACAGTGGGGATGTTCTCCTTGTGCAAAAGAAATTTGCTCATATCTGAATAAAAGGCTGGAGGGGTCTTACAGTAATTGGAAGTGACTGAGATGGGAGAACAGAAAAGTACAGTTGCAAGCCTTGCAGGAGCCAGAAACCACTGCTCGGCGTAAAGGCAGGACTGGGAGACCAGCTGCTCCCGCTGCCAAGCAGCATCTTGTCTCTTGAGAGAACGGGCTGTCGGATCGTGTTGAATTCCTGCAGTTCAAAGGTCCATGGCCTGGCATGATGATGCATTAGCTTCACAAATCAGCTAATCAGGGGTGCCTTGGCACTGTGAAGTGTAAGCACTTTGGTTTCCCACCTAAATCCTGACTTGAGTGAGAACCCAGGAGCCAATATGACAGCGATTGCCTGACCAGCAGGGTTGTAACCTCATTGCGAGGAGGGGGTTTCTGCTTCCAAGTGGTGACACCAAATGATGTAGGTATTTGGGAGCCCTTCAAATCTCAGGTCTCTCAGTGAGGATAGGAAGATAGGTGGCTTCTAGCATGCATCTGAATTTTATACAACTATATATAGATAACAATGACTTGAATTAGACATACGAGTAGATAGAGAGTCAATGCAAGCTCAGTCCTCATGAAAACAAGATATTTCTTTTTCTTCTGAGAAAACTACAGTGTAGAAATGGCCCAGGTGTGCCTATGATTTTATTTCACTTGCAAAGTGATTCATGAATCCTGATACTGCTTGAGGCTTTTAGAGAATACCAGCTCCTGATGGCTGAACCTTTTTAGTCCATCTACTGAATAGGTCCTCTAGATTTAATTTTTGTATGGTCTCCTGCTTTGCTTTTTTTATATATGTGCTTTTGAATTTTCAAATTTAAGCTCTTCTCAGCCTGCACATTTTCAATTTTACCCTGTCACTTACTACAGAGTTAATAGATTATCTTAATCTGAATAGCATACAAGGAATTTGTGTGTGTACAGTTTTTGTCAGTTTAGTAGTGCAGATGCATTAGCAGGTCTCCTTTCATTCCAAAGTGCATTTGTATAAACTGAATATGGTCTTTCTTCAGGTAAGAAACTCCCATACCACAGCATAAGAAGGAAGATTACTAAAATTAAAAATTTAATCTGATTTTCATTTAGTTAGAAAATTTTAACTGTTAATAAATAAATCAAATACTGGAAGTTTGTGAACAAACAAACAATCCTTGTAATACAGAATTCATATATTTATTGTTCAATATTAGAATGAATGGTAGGTAAAAATTGTAATTTTTTTTCTATTTTTTGTTGATAGTGGTGTGGTGGAATATGATGCAGAAGGCTTCACAAAGCTTACTCTATTGCTGATGTGGAAAGATTTTTGCTTCCTTGTTCACAGTGAGTAACTCTTTGCCTCAGGCATAAATGTCTATCCTCCTGAAGATACAAGTTCAAAAGGGAAAAAATACAATTACAGGAAACAATTTAAAAGTTTTAGCTATTTTATCCAGTGCTTAATGTAATTTTGATGTGACTTACACTTTGAAAACGCAAAATCCTGATTGTATTTGGAGAATGGGGGAGGATCCGCATCAATAGTGTAGTGCCTGCTTTACAGAACACCAGAAGCATCCTGGGAGGGCTTTCTGGTAATTAGACTCAAGATTAAGTTCATGGTTGTAATTCGTTCTTTCAAAAGTTTCAATAATGAGGACCAATACTATACATCACCTGAGAACACCTGAAATCTTCTGTAATTGTCAGGAATTAATGCATTGATACTGAAAATAAAGACATTTAAGTGTAAGGAAAATATATTAAATGACAAATAATACTATGCTGTCATTAGGAGACAAAAGTTATACCTAGACTGAAACTGTATAGGCAAGTCTGTCTAACAGCTTTCTACGGCATGTAGCTAGATTTCCTGTCATTTGAAATTTTAAAATCAAGATTGTATTACTTTTAAAAAGACATTCTTAATAAATAAATATGTAGGAATTACTTCATGTAGAAATTAGTAGGTGTGGCTTTGTTACTGTCTTGTACGTATTAACTTAATTAGCATTTATTAGCTTTTCCCTATGGTAAGGTGAAATTCACAGGTATCAAAGATATTTTGGTCTGGGGAAATTCAGTCATGTTATCCTTTATTTTTGATTGTTACAGTTCTCATCTTTGTTTAAAATATTTACAGTGCAATTTGGGCAGCTGCAACATTGGTGTTTGTTAACATTCTAGCACTGGAGTATTTCAAATTACACCATTTTTAATTGTGCCCTAGCTTTTCATGTGGAAAACTAATGATGTCTTAATGACATCATAAAAATTTGTCCCAGAGTTTTTAAAGCTAGAAGTGGGGATGCTGTTGTTCAGAAAAGTCCTTCATCCCGTGTTGTATTTGAGATCATAAAAAATGGTCTCACTGATCCCTTTTTGTTTTTACCAACTAAGATCTCCAGACAGCAATGACCATAAGAGGTCTAGAAAACTCAAACTTGAAATTAAAAAACTTCTATCATATTAGTATGATTTATGTTGTGGGAAAAAAATAAATAAAACTATTTTTTGGAAAATTGTCCTTATTACATATTTACTTACTCTTTAACTACAATTGGGAATTGGTTACTGGATGATCGTCTTATATGAGATGATGTTTCTTTATGTAAAACGTTCTTGAAGATTTCCTACCTTTCTTACTCCCCAATATGTCTGGCTTAATTTTATCAGTGTTAAAATTCCTGTGGTTTTGATTTTTGCTCTGGGATAATATAACTTAATAGATGTTGAAGCAGCTGGATTTCAGGGGAATCAAAATTCAAATTTCTGTTAAATAACAGAGTAGGTCTTAACTGGGTAATATTCACAGTGCTCAATTTAACTGGCACGAAAGCTACAATTATAACTGAATAGTTTATCACTATGTATTAAGCCTGTGGCCTTAGAAACCATACAGTGGCTTAGCTGTGTAAGCCATTGCATCACCCGCTTGTTGAACAATCCACTGCAAAAACATTTATGTTCCATGCACTGAAGGATATTGCAATGAAAGGACTGAAACCTGCACTTCATTTCCTGAGTGAAGTAATGTAGGCTTTCATCTCTTAACCACTGACATAACTATGTATATTATGGTTGAATATTTAGCAAGCATCTAATAAAATGTCTGGGAGAGATAGCCGTAAGTTGAAAACTGTTCTACTTTATATATTTACTACAGTATGTAGAGAGAGTATTCAGAGGAGAATAAATAGGTCAGTACACAGCAGGCACTGTGGTAAATCAAATGAAAGAAACCATAGTATTGTCATCTTAATTTTGGTTAAAATTTCGGGTTTAATTGAGATTGTGAGATATATAAAGTCTAACGTGAGTTGTGTTTCCTTTAAAAGATGCATTCAAAGAGTTCAAAAATAACTTCAGGGGTTTTTTTGTAACTTTGTATTCAAAGTTACAATCTTGTTTGGAAACTAGGAAGCAAAACACATTAGAAGTAAAGTGAAATTATTCAAAATAGTTTTATTGAGTAAACTGAATTAAAGATAAGAGGAGAGAAATGGGAAAGGAGTTCTGGATTGCCAAAGCCCAATAACCTCAGAACAATTTCACTTGCTATAAAAAAAATTATTTGTGCAGTAGTTACAGAATGAAGAGCAAAGTCTACCCACTCTACCTTAAGAGAGAAGAGCTACCTAATTGCAGACTTAATCATTAGATTTATGTAGCTGCTGAAATTATATAAGATCAAAGAGCAGTCAAAGGAACTGTTACTTTAGTGGTTTAGTTCTAAAAATTGATCAAGTGCTTTCAAATATATGACAGAAGTAATAAACATGCAGAAAACTTCATGCATCCACATGGAAGAGGAAATCATTAACCAGGCTTAGTGCTTTTGATATTAATACTGTTTATTATTAAGTCTCAGTACGAAGATTTATAAGTAAACTTCAATATAGTGCTGATTTATTTCTCTTCTTGTTTACAAATTAGCTATGATTAGGTGTTGGAGATAGGTATTTCTTCATATTCTTGTTCCTACGTATGTTCTGTGTATTTATACCGTATATATGTATAAACACAAGTTATAGTATCTGTGCACAATTAAGAATTAAGTAGCCTTATTGGCCTGGACACAAGAATAGGTTTCCAAAGCAACCTGTATATAGACTTTTCAAAGATTTATTTTTATCTTACAAGATTTTTAGGTTACCAGCACAAAGGAAATTGACAGAAGTTGGACTAGTTGCAATAGCAAATGAAACACTGCTTGTGTTAGTGGTTATTTGTTCAGGACATCTTGAAAAGGACAAATATTAAACTAAAAAGGTTTTGTTTCATTAAACAACGTTTGCGGAGATGAAGAGTGTTGGAAGCTGCCAGCATTTGTATCTTAAGTTTGTGTGGGATCTCAGGTGAAGTTGGTAGGAACACTTGCTGCCACTGTCCTTGGCTAACTGTAAGGGATTTCAGCTTCCACGCTGGGTAATGTAGGTGGCCCAGGATGTCCAATGTGCTGGTCATGTAAAAGCTAAAGTTTAATTCATGAGCTTTCTTGGTGTAGAAGTGCCAACTGAAGTAGCTTTTTGTCCTTTTACCTATCTCTGCTGTTAATGTGGTTACCTCTGTCGGAGAATAGATCAGAAATAGTCAACATCTCGGCAAGGAGATTTTTACACAGGAGAGAGAAGCAAGCAAGGGTCCTAGAGCATTAACTGGTTTATAGGAGGTTATACCTATGAGTATCAGGGCAGACACCCACTTCTGGATTCAGGTTTTTTTGGTGGAAGTCATCAATGCCAGCTGCTGATGCATTCCTGTTTGGATATTGCTATCTGCACACATTTGTCAGCAGAGCAATTCCTGCCAGTGCAGCCAACTTACGTGGTTTGAATTGATGGCCTGAGCTAAACAATTTGCCCACACAAACCTCTGGATTAGCACGTTTGTCCACAGCTTCAGAAGGCAGCTTGGAAAATAAAGACACCAAGAATTTTAGGTAGACATGTTTGTCAGATGAGGCTTGGGAGAAGCACCAAAAAACCCAGGACATTTTGGGAAAGAGCATTAGTAGCTGGAAAGACAAGTCTACACTACTGTGCAAAGAAAGTGCAGTTTATTTCTGTAGTTCAGAGAAGGAGAAATGTGTGTCCACTCACTGTAAATAAACAAAATGGTGTTGAAGAAGTAATGTGTTATATCAGTTCCCTTTCCAAGCAGAAATAACTCATTAGGCTACAGATACTGTTTTAATCCTTCAGTATAGCAGCAATAATCCTTAGAATTTAAGTAAATGTTAATTTTTCAGGCACCTGGTGTAGCTTAAGTTGTTACCTGGCCTTTAAAGGAGATTGCCCCACCTCTGAACAGAGCTAATGAGCATTCATCAGCCCCTTCATCTATTCCTCCTGCAGCTGTTTAAATAAATAAATTAGACTTTGTGGTGGTAAATGGCTAGCAAGGAGATTTGGGAAAAAGGGAAGATTTTTCCTAGATGAGCACATGTCTCAATGCTTACTGTTTGCTGTTTGGTTTTCTGAGAACCTACGTGAGAAGACAAAGGTATTTTCTTTGGTCAAAAATTGTACTTACTATTCTTTTTGAAATTGCTTCTGCAGATTCTTATTTGAAAAGTCACATGCCTGCCACAATAACTCCACAGTCCCCAAAATAACAAAAATGTTTAAGAAATACCTGTTTATGTGAGCAATTTGGAACCCAGAATGTGAGGCTGTTTTGTGTAAACGTTCCTGTAAATATTTCAGTAAACGTATATATATCTGCCTGTAGTTTTGGCTATAGAGCAGCCTCTATTATATAGGACCTATAGATCTTGTTAAATGTAGATGTGAGAAGTGTTTGTTGTTTTAATATAGTATTTAATACAGTTGGAATATGTTCAGTGACTCCTGTATGCTACTGGAGTATGAATAACCATCTGAGTGGGGTTGGTAGTTTTCAAGGTATGTTTTTTTTCAGTTTTCTGTCATGTAATATTTGCTCACATACTGTTTGGAAGCTGATAAGAAGGTAGCCTTCAAGAGTTGCTTTTCCTCATCAGTATCAGTGCCTGGCAGTCATCACAATTAACACTTAAAATTCCAGGGGGAAAAAAATCTTTGAAGGAAATTACAATTGCATTGGTTCTACTTCTTCAGGGAAGTTAATCTGATTGTGAAAGAGGTGCCTCTTCAAGAAAAGGTAGGGGAGAAGAAACTGTTGTTTGGCCCAGTTGATTCATGAAAAAGGGCCAAGTGTTGAGTGGAATATTTACATTATATTGCTTCTGTGAGCTTTCATCTAATGAGGTACTTTGGCTTCCTTACACAGTGCTTTTATTTTATTCTTGTAATTCTTTCTTAAATGAAAAGGGGAATTTATGACTGTGAAAACTAAGCGAGAAGGAAAAAAGAGAGAACACAACTAAGTGAATAACAAGTTACAGGATAATGGAATGATGCCTGGTAGTGTCAGGAAAGCGGGATAGTTTAGAGAAATGTCAAGCATAACAAAATACATGTTTTAGGAGTCTAGTAGGAGAAGTTCAATACTCATCAAAAAAAGTCTGCAAAGATTGTATAGGGATGTCATTTTGTTTTTAAATGGGAAACTGGAGATTAACAAAGCCCCAATAATGTAAAACTGGCTGGCAGAAGTCAAAAGCCACTTGGATCTAATGCTTGGGAGTAATTTTTTGACTGTTCAGCAAGCAGATAAATGTCTCTCACAAGGCGGTCTTTTCCTCTGACTCTCGGTGCTTTTAGTTGGTACCATGTATTTCTTTGAATCTGGTCTTGAAAGTTCCTGAGCACATGTTGTTCTGCCTACGCCGAAATACACCCTGAGCAGAGGAGGTCTCTTCAAAGCTTTGTATGTTGCTTTAATCACCACAAAACAAAGCATTCTTTGACATCTGTATAGTGAGGTGCACAGTTCTGCACTTAACTAGGCATAGGCAGGGGCTAATCCCAGGACTGAATTGCAGCATTTGTAAAATTAATTAGCCTTCTGCTGATCATTTTTCTCTGTTGCTTATTTTTCTTCTTTTTTTTTCTAAGGGATGCTGCCAAATAGATTTAGTTTGAAATTTGTTTTGAAAGATAGTAATTTATTTTTTGTCATTAAAAGTACATTAAACATCATGTCCCTTTGATTGCATCCTCAGTATTTACTTGTATGTGAGCTGAATGAGATTTTCCGTATTTAGGTATTCATAATGGATGCAAGTGAACCTGAAAACAGAGGTTTTCTTTTCTTCTTTTTCTGTTTCTCTGTGTTCATTTCGTCATCATGTCACTCACTATAAACTAGTTTTAGGTTCATATTTTAACTTCTGCTAAAAAAGGGAGAAGGGACATAAGGCAATTCATAAAACTTGACATAAACAGCAACAAACAGGAAACAACTGTTGTGATAAGAATTAGGCTTTACAAGTATTTTACAATGGCTTTACGTGAGTGGACTAGCAAAGTATTTTTTAAGTATTTTGCTGTGGATGGTACCTTTTTAATTTCTGAAGAAATACATATGTTTGCCATACCTTTAAAACTGTAGATATTGCTGTAGACATTAATTGATGTTCTTCCAGGAACTGCAAGCACTTTAACAAATGGACTGGAAGGTTTTGTAATAACTTCTTATAAAATTGCACTGTTCAGAAAAGTGAACTGTTGCTTTTTCTTATCTAATAGATATATCTAGAGTACTACTACTATGTGCCCAAGCATACGGCAGATAACTAATAATTTCTAAGAAAAGATGCCTGAGATAGGGAAGCAATATAAACCTGTTTTATCCACTCAATTTTTGAAATAAAGTAACTAGGTCACAAAGTCACTGACAGAGCTGGGACTTGAGTACAGATCATGGTACTTTTTTTTCTTACTCTAGGTCTGTGTCTGTGCCTACATCTTTTGACATCATCTCACATGGCATTCATACATAGATTATCTCTAAGGTGAGAACTACATTAAGGTTGTGAGATGCAGCAAGTTGAAAATCGCTCTTAGTAGCAAGTAGAAAGCAAATATTTTGTTTTCAGTCTGGAAAGATGATGATCGTGGGTTTCACAGGGATCAGTCCTGGGGCTCAATATCAGGCAATGCTTTCAGAAAAAAAAACAGGGTGATGCAGAATACTGCATGATTATTAGAGATATGAATTTGCTAGAAATAAGATCTGCATCAAGGAAAGAAAGATTTTCTGAATCCTTCTTCCCTATCTCCTTCCTCTTTCTCCCCAATGACAATTACTTTGTCATCAAAGTAAGGTTCTTCTAAGAATCCACATGTAACACAGCAATAGCACACAAAGGCAACTGCTGCATGCCTTTTGTGAAATAGATAACTATAATTTCCTTTTGAATAATAATAAGTACACCTTGATTTAGAGATGCAACTGGTCACAAAGATACTTAAATGTCGAAATGAGGGAAGGAGGGAGTGCTTAAATTGCTTGTCTCCTTTGTCACCAGTTCCCCTGCCCCATTCAGCAGCAGTCCCACATTTTCCCTAGTCCTCCTTTTGATGTTGCTGTTCCTATATCAGTCTATCTTGTCCTTAACTGCCCTTGCAAGGTTCGACTCCAAGTGAGCTTTGACATTTATAACCAGGTCTCTGCATACTTGGAGAGCGTCCACATCTCATGTGCTCCCTTTTTATGTTTGAGTTTTGTCAGGAGCTTTTTGTTCATCCATGTAGGTCTCCTGCTTGACTTTCTGCTCATTAGGATAGAATATTATTGAGCTTGAAGGAGGTGATCATGGACTCTTCTTCAGGACCGTTATCCCATAGGATTCTTCCATGGGAGGAGCAAGATCCCTGAACAGCCAAGAATCTGTGATCCTGCTATTTGTCTTGCCTCATCCTCAAATGGAATATCCACAAACGAGCACCAAAAATGACTAGTAGTCTAGAAAGCATGGCTTAAAAGAATATGTTCCACGAGATAGTTCTTTAAGTCATGAAAAGACACTAGAGGGATAAGACTTTAGAAGTGTGAAAGGTGGCTTCAAGGGCAAAAGTGATAAATTGTAACATTCAGGAGTGGGAAGAAGCAATGGGCCTATATTGCAGTGCAGTAGATTTCGGTTCAGCTTTAAAAATACCTGGAGTGGCTTATTTGGCAGGTTGGGTCAGGTAGGATCACTGCATTGTGATTTGAAAGTCTTAAGTCTGTATGGAACGGAGTTTGAAAGAACAGGATAGCATGTGTGTCAGCAAAGGGTCCTCTTGACCCTTGATAATGTCATGCTAATCACAGATGAGAATGAAATAAATGTTTCTTTTCAAATTCCAGGAAGCATTTAAAACAGGAAAACGAACTTATTTACAAGCTTCATAAGCTTAATGAAGTATCAATAAGAGAAGCCAGTGGTTTTTGCACAGCTGCTTTTCAGGTGAAAACATGCTTTAGAAGTCTTCCTGTCCTGCTGGAAAGTAATGTAGAACTTCTCAGCGTTTAGGTATGCATCTCTGTTCTGGAAATGCAAAGGAAAAGTTTTTGCCTTTTCTCCATCAGTAACATGCAGTGGTCACCAGCCTGTGCCAAGAAAGGACACAGCTTGCTTTTTACACGCATAACAACTTCAACTGTATTTAAAGTGTAAGCTTTAAGCAATTCACATGGAGAAGAGGCAGCTTTTAGTAGCATCAATCTCATCAGCACTTGGAGAAGTTACTATAGAAACTGTTACAGCAGAAACAATAAAAGGAAATAAAGACGGAAGGGGGAGGGAATGAAGGTCTTTGAGAATTTGAAGTAAAAATAAAGTGAAATAGATGTCACTAGCTGAAGCTAGTGAGGTAAAAATAAAAATCCTTTCTCTTAAAATAATCATAGTTACAGAAATTAGAAAAGGAAAAGACCTGTGAGGCCATTATGCCATTTCTTTGGGCTCCGTGTAGAATTGTGAGGTATTCCATGAGATATTTTTAGGAGGTAGTCCAGTCTTGCTGTAAAAGTCCAAAAGAGTATGACATAGTTGAGCTGGATGATGACACTCCAAAACAGAAGACATTAGAAATCTGTTTTTGGGTTAAATCACATCACTTTTCCATGGTCTTTGACTATAAAGCTGGAAATCTCTTTGATGAGCATCTTGATTTGATCTGTTACTTGGTTCTTCTGTAAGACTAAACAAAGAATTAGATACTCTGTCTGCAGCACATGACTGTGACTTAAAGTATTTAAACTATTTTTGTCACATTTTTTTAAAATGCTGTTTTTGTATGAAGGATAGGGTACTTAAAGATACAGGTTATGATAAAAACATGGGATATTTTTACAACTGTATCATCTGCCTATGAAAATCAAAACAATAGTAATCATATGTCTAGTTGCCATTGGTGCCTAGACTATATTGTAATTTCCTTTATCAGTGGAATGAGAACCATAAGATAGATGCAACAATGTCATACAGTCCTCTTCAAGTAAAAATGGGTTACATACTTTATATTCTTTTTAAAAACAAAACAACTAACTGAAAGAAAGAGAACTAAATGATAAATTTATTCTAGTTTCACTGAAATCCACAAATAACCAAATCTACTGTCTGTAATGTGTTGGAATAGTTTAATGCGTCACAATTCATCGTTTCCATTCTTCAGAAGTAACTAAGGGCAATCTAAGAGTACTGGAGTTAAAGGTAACCACTTCTGTATCTTCAATGTTGAAGTTGGTCATTTCCATAGATGTGATGCTGTCATAAGACACATTAGGGAAAACAGACAATGTTGGTGTAAAAATTTTGAAAAAAGGACCAATTTTTGTTTCAAATCTAGCCTGGACTGACAATAACAGAAAGTTATTCCTGTCCAATTAAAAAAATAAGAATGAAAAAATAAGGATAATTAGATTCCTTCAAGCGTTTCTTAATGTCATGGTGAACATCACCAAAGTTACTGCAAACTGAGCGTTTGCCAGCACTTTCAGTAACTGCTGTCAGCTGCCTCGCATTCTGGAGGTAATGTGTTAAACCTGTACTAGAGAAAAGGGTCCTCAGCATTTTCCTCCTTTCTTATCCCAGCTGTATTCTTCCTAAGGACTTTCTAGTAACCTTATCTTCTAAATATCTCTGTGGGCTCCCTTCCCATTCTTGAATATTATACTTGCTGACAAAGGTCTCGAAGATCTTGTGTTGCTGAGGGTCAGTCATTATACAAATGCACTTCAGGACTGGCTCTTTGCAAGTTCTGTTGCCAGACCCATTTCCCAGTACAAAGGGAGGAGCTGTGGATTTAATTTATTCATGTAAATTGTCATAATCCCAAATACTGCCATTTTTCCATTATTACTATCACATTTCAGTGTTTGTCTTCCATTTTTAATATTGTACATTCAGTTGATATAGAACTGATGCAATAAAAAAAATAGTTATTTCTTTTTTTGCAGTATTTATTTGTATTTTCATAGTATTTATTTGGAATTATTTTATGTATAAGTCATCTTACTCATTTACTATACAAATGTTCACTTGGGGTGGATATTTCCCATAACAAGTACAGACTTCATTATTTCAAAACCGGCTGTGATCACCAACACACCCAAAGTGCTGTAAGTATCTCAGCTAAAATTCCATGAACAGCTTTTCATTTCACATTGGGAATTTTGATTTCAAAATAGCATCTCCCTGCAAATAACCTGTTTTTCTCCAGAAGGGATGTTGGCCCTAATAATATTTAACAAACTCTATTTCCTATGACTGTGCTCTGTTAACCTAAAGTCCCACACTAATGCCATTGATATGTTATTTGTCATCCTTGCTCTCTCATTCTTGCAAGACTACATCATCATACACCAAAGGAGGATAGCTGTGGCGTTTTGTAATTCTCTGTGTATTTTGAGCCAAATTCACCCTTTCCTTTTTTGCCAGTAGAACGTAGGCTAAAGACCTTCAGCACAGAAGAGTTGGGGAAAGATTCACTGTGCAAAGTAGTCTGAAATCCTGCCCTGCAGAGGTTTGTGCGAGAACTAAAAGTCCCCAAGATGCTTGTGGCTGAATCTGTTTGGGTTTCTCAGTAGGTACAGTGAGCAATATGATTCCTGAAAGGCCTTCTGTACTGGAATTTCTGTGTAAAAAGTGAAGATAGCTGTTTTCTTTTGAACTTAGGTGAAGATTTTTCTCCCATTGTACAGGCTGTCTGAAACAGCTTTCCCACAGGAGATGTCATGTTAGAAAATCTACAAGAAAATTTCTTTTTAAAATAGGGCTTGATAGATGTGTAAGGAGCATTATATAATATGGTATCTGTGTTACCACCGAGTTGCATTGTGAATTCACATGGGGTCTCATCCACTTAACACACGCTGAAAACTGGAGAGCTCTGGGTTCAAGGAACTTTTCAATCTGAGGCAGTACATTCAAACCCTCAAGTTGTTTTTCCCAACAGCGTGAGCTCAGTTGCAAGTAAAAGCAGAGAGAATGTGAAATTCAGTGAACCAAAAAAAGAACAAGCAAAAAGATGATGAATATATACTAATAAGAGACAGTTCTGGAGCCTGGAATGTGTGTTTCCTGTTTCCGTTACTTACTTCATCAGAAGTACTTCAATGCAGAGGCAGTCTCTGGCCAAAGTTGGATGATAAGTAAGGAGTGAGTCAGGGGATTTCGGGAAGAGAACAGATAGTATCAGGCTAAGATTGTTCCATGTTCTCTGGGGATTTGGGGTTAGCACAACTTTCCTATGCTTTTTTTGTTTCTTCTGGTGAAATAATTTAAACAAAACTTTTCATGTGTCCAGTAATCATTGACTCTGAAGTACGTACTACAGCAGCCAGCATTGGAAGGAGTTGTGTTTGGCTATATGAAGTATTATCTACTACTACATCTTAGAAGAATTGTGTCCCACAGGCTGGCATTCAGCATCAGTAGACAAACTGACTATCTTTTCCTTGTTCCTTCCTTCCCTGTCTGGAATCCCAAAATAGCCTCTCAACTTGTGAAGGTGCTGTGGAACAAATTTTTTAATATTTTACGTAGCTATTATATCTTATGGTGATTAGAACCATCATTAAAAAAATAATGAAAAGTTTTTCTGCATGAAAAGTTCATGCAGAAATGAATACATACTTAATCAGAGCAAGGCTTCAGTGTTGTGCAGTAAATTGTGCAGTGTTGTGCACAGGGGTAGTCTGTCAAACAAGAGAAACCAGAACCATATCTTCTTTGGCCAGCTCTGTCCAGCCTGGGAGCTGAACTGTAAAGAATGCTGTGTTATCTTGCGTTTGAAGGCTGCTCCATAAAGCAAGTAGAGATTGAATTAAGGTTGTGCAGGCAATGAAATCTTGTAGAAGTGGAAATCTCGGCAATAAAATATCCAGATCAGCCAGTGTTTGAGTGCAAAACAAATTACAGGTGAGATAAACTGCAGCAGATTCAAGCATCCAGAATGTTAATAAGATAACCAGTATAGTATCATCCAGGCATTCAAATGATGCATAACATTCAGTGAGTAAATGTTGACTTCTGTGAAAACAGGTATCTAGATTTATCCAGTGTCTTACAAAGGGCTAATAAACCCTGTCCAGAAACAAGGAATCAGTATATGGAAAATTTTCTAAATATTGCTATCTAAGTACTTTGAAATATTTGTCTGATCAGCATGCGTTTCAGGCATGGTTTTGTTTTTCCTCCTCTTCTCTTCAGTACTTGAAGGTGAGATAAACCTGCCTTTTTCTTCTGAGCATTTTTCCTTCAGAAGCCCTGTAGCAGCACTGGCATATGCTTTTGCCAAGACATCCCTTCCATATTTCATAACCTATTTAAAAAGCTGTAAAATGAGATGGTAAAGATATTATTTTAGAGTTAATAAGACTGTCGAAAGCAACTCTGTAGTTGTTGACGTAAGCTTAACAAACTAGGTAACCTGTTCCAGATCTGTGTGGTTGTTCTTTAAGAAAAATGAACGATTAAGCCGTAGTGATTCATTGCAGTTTTGTAGTTATTAATGAATCAGAATTTTGGCTTTAAGATAACTATGTTTTGAATATATGTACGCATTAAATGCTAACTAAGTCAAGAGAAGCAAATTTGTGTGTTACTTCTCGATAGTTTCTTGTTTCAAAAAGAGAGCAACTTCAACTATTTATAAACTGTAATTAAGTTTCTTTACAACATGACTCATTCTCAACAAGCAAGTCCTTTTTCTTTTGCTTTCTTATGAACTGTGTGGGAAAATTAGGGTTCAATCACCAAAGAATTTACTCAATGCTTAATTACCCAAAACAGCCCTCTAAGTTCTGCTCATGTAGAGCTTTCATAAAGTCGTGATTTTCCCTGCATTGTGGCTTTCTAAAACTTGACTTTTAAAAAATGATCTGTAAATTGTAATATAGGAGAAAGCAGTGTTTTACTATGGTATAGGCTTCTTTCTCCACTCTGCTTCCTCGAGCTCCGCTTATATTAATAGTGTGATGCTTAGGAAAGTCAAAGTAAGAAATCATCAGTATTAAATTACTTTGAGTATGGAACTGAATTAGAAAGCTTTACTTTCCTGAATGAGCTAATTGTTTAAATTTTCCAAAGGAAATGTTTCTATTTCTGTAAGAGAAGGGGGTAAATGGGACTTCCTCTGACATAATTTTCATTTTAAATCTGGGTTTGACAGCAAGATTTTTGCCTTCATAACCAAATATTACTGTTAGCT
The DNA here is from genome assembly GCA_013398125.1 of Aegotheles bennettii. Lineage (NCBI taxonomy): Eukaryota > Metazoa > Chordata > Aves > Caprimulgiformes > Aegothelidae > Aegotheles > Aegotheles bennettii. The sequence goes on along the minus strand of VZRW01007143.1, from coordinate 51,572 downwards.
GCATGACTTGTACAGACTTGCAAGTTGAAGTGACTCACTTACGTAGATGAAGTTATTTTTAGGGAGATAATTTGCACTGTTTAGAAGAGAAGAAAAAAGGGAGAGAGAGTCCTGCTAAGAGCTGGATCCCTCATTATAGTTTACAGAGCTCATGAACCCAGCATCCAAGCAAAGGATGACTAAGCAAGGGGTCTATTGGTACTTTCAGGAATTTACAGACATGAGTCATCTGATTATTTTCTGCAGACATATCACCAGGGTACTTTGTGAGTCAGCTGTTATTTGGAAATAGTACTTGTGTTCAACATGAATATGTTTTCGTAGTTCTTAGGTAACTAGCATGCCAAACCAAAGTGTGCTTTTATAGTTTGCCTACTTCAGGTGTTGATTTACAAAAGCAGTGCACTATTTCTAACTGTGATGCTTTTTTCATAATAAAGTGTAAATGTTGTCTGGGATGTAAATGTGATAACACTTACCTTTGCCACCTTATGTATTGCATGAAGACAGATCTGATTTTGTCTTAATGCACAGATTGAGAGTCAGATTGCCTATACAACCAGGTAAAAGGAAAAATTTTCTCTATCAACCTGCGCAGCTGTGAGCAGAATTTAACCTTTTATCTTCAAATCACCTTGCTTGCATTTATTACCAATCATATTTGCTTATTTTTCAGGTATGGTAAAACACTTCACACCAAATAAAAGTGTTCTGTGCACTCGCAGTTGTCAGTGGATGGGCATCCACTGCGACGGAAGCGAGTGCTTGCCTTCCCTTCCTACTGCTGAAATAATAGCTGGCTACCTTGAGATATGTATAACACTTTCCAGCTCAAGCCTATTTCCTGTTTACTGGCCTTTTAGGTGTGGTTGTGTTCCAGAATTAGGGACAGGTCTCTTACTTGGTCTGGACTCATTTCACACCTTGTACTAAGGAAACATTTTGGTTAGAAAAATGGGAGTTTGGTAATTTTAGGTGAAGGGTAGTGTTAGAAATCAAAGGCAGGTCAAATTTTTTCAAAACTTTTTTCAAAAAAAGATGTGGGATGCACATTTTTAAATCTAATTTGATTATCTGGTTTAACAGTTTATAATGTAAGTAATTTCTGAAAATTCCTATGCAGGTTTTAGTTAATAAAAGAACAAAATATTTTATGTTATGTTTCAGTGATTACTGGTGTTGGAAAAGTATTTTTATAAAGGAAAGGGTTTTTTTAATGAGTGGAAGCATCTCTGTAGTGATAGCAATGTCTTGATTATCCATTTAAACAGCTTTTCTAGTGCTAGATGTTCTCTTAGGTGCAAACCTTCAATTTTAGTGAACAGGAAGAAAAGCGCTGCTGCTGCTTGCTCCTGTTATGTAGACAGAGGTTTTTGAAGGAGAGTTAATGAAAGTCAGAAATTCAAAAATAAAAAGTTAAATATAAGGACTGAACTATTACTCGAGTGTTTTGCTAAAGTTTGTTATTCCTTTCACACATGGATAAAATACACATATAAGTATACAAAGTACACAAAGTAGTTTTCATTTAAAGAGCTGGTATTAAACATGAAAAAGATGCAGTAGAGGAACAGAGTTTAAACACTCAGAGCTGAAGAAGTATATTTATAACATTAAAACAGAGAGCCTGTCTCCTTACTTCATACACTTTTCCACGGTGAAGTCCTTGAGAGGTTGTGGCGCACACACATACCATCTGTGTGGGGAGGAGACAGCTCAATATGCCAATGTTTTTCAGGGTTGTTATTTGATAATCATGTTATAAAGAGGAATTTGATGGAGCAATCTTTGAGTCTAACCTTTGTTACAGCAGTGATCTGCCCTCAAATTAGCAGAACTCTGCCCATGTCATTACTGCTTAAATATCTGCTGGAAGCTGCTGTGTGAGCTGAGTCACCGGGACTCCGGGAGTTATCACGTGTAGCTCAGACTCTGGGTCATGAACTAAGAAAATGCTGTCGTCCACGGTGATTTGTTGTATTTTGAGACTACAGCTGGAATATCATATTCACTTTTGTGTACTTCATTGCTGCAAATGGTTTTACTCCTGGAGCTCTGAGGGTCATTTAGGGAGAAAGGAGCTATGGTTTGGCTGGTGCTCATCCAAGTATTCAGAAATTATTATGAAAACTACAAACGAAGAGACTAGCAGGATAATAGCATAGGGTTTAGAAAAATAAAACCTGCCTTACATTGATATCTCAGTCGGTGAGCAGAGATTTCAAAGGAAGTGCTGGAATTTCTGCTCCATGAAGTATTTAAAAGTAGAAAACAGTGCATCACCAAGCGTACTGGAGGGGAGATCCTGTTCCACGTAAGGATGGGTTCAGTCCTGTAAATGTTCCTCTCACTTTCTTCAAATTCTGTTTGTACTGATTTTGCCACCTGCTTTGATTCCTACTTCAGCTATTACAACTTGTTAACTTAGGAGTCTTTCCTTCTCCTTAAAAAGGACTGTGAAGTGACAAATAGAGAATACTGAGAACCCAGGCTTACGTGAATGAATTATAATCATATTAATTTACTTCATTCATTGCTACACACCAGTAGGAAAAAATATTTAAGATTTACAGGAAGTTACTGTTCCATTGCAGCATTCTGTCATTGTGCAAAATTAAAGAATTGTGATTTGAAGGACACAAAAAACTAAGGTCATAGGTGCTTTATAAATGGAGTCTACACCTTTAAAAGAAATGCGCGTTCTTCTGATTATTTTGGTGTTAGGCATTTAATGTAAATAATTCTAGTCTGTTGTCCTAACTCAATTTAACTACAGATTTCTGAGGCCTCCTGAAATTGAAAATAGACCAAGAAAATCTAAACTATAAATCTAGCAATGGAAAAGTTAAGTTAAAAACCAGTTTTTAACCATATTATTAAGTTTTGTAGACTATTTTATTGTTCTGCCAGACGTAACTGATCATGAGACAGTGATAAGCAAAGGGAACTAAGAGGTTCTGATTTTTATTTTTAGTGAGATATTTTGGGTATTAATGACTTTGCAGTGTGTTTTTGGTTTTGTGGGGGTTTTTTTGTCTGGCAGATGACAGCAAGTTGAAATCTTTTCCAATTCATGTGACTGAATCTACATCCTTTATCAAATCATTTAACCACTTTAGGTCTTGGACAGCTGTTAAATGGAATGATCTTGCTTTTGATGTCCATGGAGACACTAAAATGAATTGGCTAAAGCAGCTAAAGAGAAGTTTGTTTCTTGAATGGAAAGCATAAACAAAATGTATTTGGTGAATTTTTGAAAGGGAAAATTTCACTGTAAAGGAAAACAGCTCTGTTATTTTTTCTATAAAAAATAATCATGGTGTAAATGTTATGATTAACATAAAATAGACTAGCTAAACATTTTTTTAAATTATGTACTTTACAAAAATGTTTTGATAAAGCAAAGCATCCCATAAAGCAATATCTTGGAATCATAAGAAGTAAAGAAGTGTATTTTAGAAGTAATCATCAATTTCGCCTTTTCTGTCACCTTTAAATCAATAGAAAGGAATGATATATTCCTAGTTAAAAAAAAAAAATTAAAATGCAATGGTGTATTTTTATGACTCTTTATTTTCTTTTCCTTTTTTTATTATTAATTTCAGTTGACCTGCCCCTGTATTTTCCTCGAGATCAACCAACCCTAACGTTTCAGTCTGTCTACCACTTCACTAACAGTGGCCAGCTGTACTCCCAGGCCCAGAAGAATTACCCTTACAGCCCCCGCTGGGATGGCAATGAAATGGCCAAGAGAGCAAAGTAAGACAGATTGATATTTCCTACTAAATATTCCATTTGTTACATGGTCATCTGTAGACATTTCATGGGTTTAACTGTACATTTCCAACATTGTAAGAGCTGAACTTGTTTTTGTTCTCATATAGCATTCCTGTATTTGAGTATAGACATTAATCATGCTTATTACACTAGTGCCAGAGTACTGATCAAAAGAAAACACTTTCTGCTAGGCATTGTATGAGCACAGACTGGTGACAGTCTCTGCTCCAAAGAGCTTCAAGTCTAAGTAGACAAGATAGCCCCCAGCATGGTAGCAATCAGTCAAGGTAACTCCATGGTTTTGTGTGGGTGTTCAGGAGACCCTGAAGGGAAGCATGTGAGTGGAGAGAGCAAGGAAGAAAAACCTGAAAGATGTGGAATAAGGCTGTAATAAAAAGACATGGAAGAACAGAAGGAGGTAGAGCAAGCCAGCAGTCCAGCATAGGTGGCAGTCCTATCAGACCTTGAGAAAGTTAGCTGAAAGTCTGAATATATATTTATTTTTTTTACTGCTTTTTCTGCTGGCTAGAAACAGAGAATCTCAGACTGTTTCCTCTGCAGTTTTTCTGCAGGCCCTCATTTCAAGCTGGGGAGAACCACATCAGTCCAAGTATCCCTTGAACTAAAGATGACAGCACAGCCTCCCAAGAGTGGTTCTGTTGCAGTGGGCAGTGGTGCCCCTTTTGTAGACTAGGTATTATCCCTGTCTTCTACTGAAGCAAAAGAGAATTTACCTGATTGGAGCAATATGGGCAACAGCCTTGCTGCAGTATTTTGATTTTGCGAAGTGTAAAAATGTTAGAACAGCAAGAGATTTAAGCAGGCTGATTATCAGTTGTTCAGCACGTCAAGGCATCAAACTGCATAAATAACAAGGCATATTGGGATGAACATTTTGAATGACAATCAGAAGATTAAATTAAATCAGCAAAGATGCGTAAATGAGAGTCAAATGAAAATAGTTCAAGCTGAGTAAATCAAATGAATGGCATGGTCAGAGACTAATTGTAATTTGGAAATGATGGAAGCAAACAACAATTGATTGAAGCATTTGCAGATTTTGTACTAATTTAAATTTTATGGAGAATATCAAGCAACATTTGATTCTGGATTTTGATGCATTGTAATAGAATTTTTTTGCTAGTATTTGGTTTTACTACTTTACTGTCTAGGAGAGTCATTTCTTGATCAAATATGACCTTTTTTTTTCTGGACTTGTTTCTTTTCTCTAGCAGAATGAGTATTTTTATTTTTTTTTTTAAGAAAAATAATAACTGGAAGCATTACTGTGGCTTTTTTTATGACTGTACTACAAAATGCATTTCTTTTGCAGCTAGAAGCTTACAAGTACCTATGTGCTATCTGCTAAGAGCATTAATTTATGAGTGGGTGTATACAAATGGTTTTCTCTGCCCTGCACTTGAAACTTAGAAGTATTATAACAAGTCCTTTTAAAAAGCACTAAGTGTGTACACTTACTATCACATGTACGTTTTGTGAGGTTATTCCCTCTTAGGTTTGAGCCTTTACATTTCAGTTTTACACTGGGTACGTAATATGAGAACGATGATGAGAAGCGGGGGAAGAAAGTATGCTGCAATGTCTGAAATAACTATCATTGAGCTGCAAAGACACAGAGAAGCTGCTCTAGTTAAAAGCGCTTTGCTTGCAGGAACAACTAGTGATTCCTGAGTATGTACCATAAATAAATCTGTATCAAGAAAAGCATGATGTTATGATACATGTTAGCATATTTTAAGAAAGCTTTTTAACACTATTGAACACTTTATGTAAGCAGTGTTTAAAATATCTGCTAGGGCTTTTAGAATGGGTTAGTGTATTTCCACAAAACTAAATAACTTTTCATTCTATTTTTACCGAAGCCACCGTTAAGGACCAAGTATATGGGAATACATGTAGATATGTAGGAAAGTGTTCTGATTAAATATATTAGTTAAAGCGCCATATCAAAGCATCCCAAATAAAACCAGAAAAGGATGCATGATTTAGCCTCTAGAAGCAACATAATTCTCCTCAGCTGAAGTAAATTTGGCCCTGGATAAATTGGAGACAATTTGTTTGTGTTTCTGAATACTGTCTATTAGGTTTGCATATATTTAGTCTTTTCCCTTCTTAGCCAAATGGTCTCCCAAGTGCTTGACATCCTTTGAGACAAAACATCTCTGTTTATCTTTCTGGCCCTACTGTTCTAGCGCCACAGCATCTCCTTCTTGATGTTCTGATATCTGATGAAATTCTCCACTCTTATTCTCAGGCAGTTTGAGTGATCAGTTTACATCATCTTCCTCACTGTAGCATAAGACACTGTCAAGGACAGCTTTTGCATGCTCTTTCACCAACTGGGTTCATTAGCTGTCCCGTCATGTATTGAAGTATGTGTACCACATTGCTTTTTAGGATCTAGAAGTACCAAGTTTGAAATACCATCACGCAGAGATTTCCACATCCTCAGTTTTGGCAAGCCCTGCCTCTGTTTTCAGCAACTCAACACAACCTGATTATTCATGGGCAGAGCTGTCATAAGTTCATGCCAAAGGGACTTTGATTCTGTGCCCAGCCTTCTCCCAGGGTTAGTTTTGGTGTGGTTTGTTTTTTTTTGAAACAGGTGAGCCCATTCAATTCCTTCAACTCGGGGACTAAACTTGAAAGTCTTGGTATCCATACTTATCTTTGTGGCCCCCAGCAAAGGTAGGCATCTCTTTTGAAGTTAGGACTTAACCCTTTGCTGTAGCCTTGAGACAATCAGTAGTAATTATAAGTAGGAGCAAAATTACTGCCGTAAAATACATACATATAGAAGTAGATTGTATACATTCACACTTAGACACATATCACCTAAATCTAAAAGGGAAATTCTCAGATTGGAATATTAGTTTAGCAGAATCTTTTTAATTAACAGAGAAATACTGCTTGTGTTCTTACTGAAGTAATCAGACCCATTTATGCCTGTCCGATAAAGTCCACAAAATCGAGTTTCTCTTAAGAAGTTTTTTAAATCACTTGGCTCCTTTGAGGCCCACTGACTTAGATTCCTCACTGAGAGATAGCATCTGGTAACTGAAGCTTGCTATTGTCTTAGCCCAGGGATTGCCCTCTGGCTTGATTTAATTCTAAGGGACAAATCAAGTCCTGATTAAGTTATGTGATTCCAAATGCCTCCAGATAGCTTGTTTCTCAACACTAAATTTTAACCTGTTCTTCCAGCTAGAAGCAGGGAAACCAAAAATACTAAAATTTTCTTAAAAGCTGCTGAGATGCCATTTCCTCTCAGTTCACATCTCAGGTCATTTATTTATATGTCTGTGGCCTCCTGCGTAAGCAGCTTCTCCAAAAGATTTGATCCTAAAATACAATAGCAAGCCTAAGAAAATACAGTAAATTATGGAAAGTTAGCAGCCTTCTTTGTGGTGTACGTGTGAAGTAAAACATCTCTGTGCGGTTTCCATGGGAAAGCTCTCTTGTTTTTTGCTTAAATAGGCATTCAAGTGTACATAAATTGAGTCTTTAAACAACATGCAGACTCTAGGCCTGGGATTTCATGAAGGAATACTGTAAATAAAGCTTGTTTGTTTATACAAATTAAGTTCAGTTCTTGGATGCACTCTGGCCCAATTTCTGTCTGACCCAGTGCTGCTCTGTAGACTTGGGCTATACTTCAGGGAGAGCAAGTCAGTTACTCAGTTTACTTTATCCTACATAAATCCATCTACTCATCAATAAAAAGTAGCAAGAGGATGGAAAACTGGTATCAAAATAACAAGTTGTTCCGAGGGTTGATATTAGATTGTTTGGGGTTTTTTTCAAGGTGGCTGATAAAACTGGTTTCTGAATAATATCCTTGTCCCTGGCTGTTGACCAGTGTTTCCCGAATGCGGCCTTAATTTTACATATTCCTCAGGGCTCCGTAAGGGTGAAAGCTTAAAAGGGCTCAAGTGCTCTTAACTGTATATTGGCTGTTGCTTTGCCATAAGGTCAAGTGCAGCTTAAGATTATACACAGACACATTTTATGTGAGCTACGTATGTATCACCAGCGTGGCTGCAGCTGCAGTTTGTGCTCAGCGCAAGTGTGCTATGATTGGAAAGTGTCAGGCAGGTGCACTGGGCTGTGGCATTTTCAGCCTCATCGATACCTTTTCCATGAATATCATCAAAGCAGACGATGTGTATCATGTGAAGATGCTAGTTGCTATATGGCAGAAATGGTTGCTTTAGGCTTTAATGTTCTCTGGTAAGGAGAGGAAATGCATCTTTTGGTCTAATAAAAGGATATTTGGAAGAAAAAAGGGACAATTGTTGTGTTGCTTTTTAGGCAAACTCAGTTGAAGTATGTCAAAGACTTGCTGCTGTATTCAGCAAATTTTGAGTGCCCTAATGATTTATTTTTTTATACTGACATTAACTATTTTTTCAAGTCATCCATTTTTTATTGTTAAGTCAGAATTCTTTCACATTTTCACATCTTACTACATTTTGGATTCTTTTAAAGTAACAAGTTTCTCTATTTCCTTGAAACTTTTGTTTTCCACCTATGCTACCTGGAATCTCACTAAAAAGTTTACATGTAAACATTGAACCTTTTTTTATAATCTTCTCCCCTTGATAGGTATACTTAAGGTAATAAATAATTTGTTATTATTTGATTTGTATGTCAGTATTTTTCCTACTTACTTGTAAAAGTAGCAAATTGTATTTTCACGTATCATATGAACTTCATGCACATTAGGCATCTTAAAAGAGTAGATTTCCCAAAACCTGACTCACTTGCATTTACAGATACTCTCCTCACAAAGTTTTTTTGTGACCATCTTTGGTTCTGTTGAATGTTGCCTTAAACTTAAAAAGAAATTTAGAAAAATGAGAGTAGGGAACAGAAGCAGAAAATGTAGGGACATCTTCCTTCCCTAGTCATGTGTGGGTGTGTTTCAGGGTTTGCAATCTCAGACAGTTCTTTCTGCAGAAGAGCAAAGGGGTAGGTACAAACGAAGGGGTGAGGTGCTGAGCTGCGACACTTGTTTAACTCTGGCTTTCTATAGTCTCCCATCAGAAACAACAAAAGTGATTTCCTTGCCTGGAATCGGGTAAGGCTGACATTTTGTTGCTGCCGGTGGGCTCTTTTCAGAACACAAAAGGGCCAATATGCTGTGACAGCCATAGCGAGTAGAGATGTGGTGACCCAGCCATTTGAAGCTTACAAAGAAGTTAATTTGATTTCATAGACCATTAAATCAAAACTGTTATTTTTTGTGGGAGTGTCAGCTGGTCAGAACTATACATGAAAAGTAGAAAGGCAAATGGAAAAAAGTATGTTTTGTTAAAATACTGAATGGTTGCATTTTGTCCTTGTAGTATGTTCTGCAGTTGATTTACCAGCAAACCCTAGTAACAAATTAACAACTTTTGATTATAAGATATAAGAGGCAAAGTAGATACAGCTTTTAATTAGAATTTCCTCAGGATATTATTTTACTTCTACGTTGTTCCTCTGCATACACGTGATAGTCGCACTTCTTGAGTCATGTACTTTTCTTTAAATGTCTCCTTGGATAATTAAGTCTGACTCTTAAGTTATGGTATGTTAGTTTCTGACAGGTGCCTGCCAGGGATCTTCAGTGCTGTCATGCATTATGTGGATTTCAGCCAAGACATAAGGGCCTGAGTATTTGTTTCTGGTCACTTCTCATTAAAGCTTTGACTGGGGGAAAAGAAAAACAACTATTTAAAGATGAAGAGTATAGGTGCTATAAGAAGTGCATGGAAATAAAATCTGTTAGGCAACTAATTTTTCTGGTTTTATGTAGGCATTATATATGTGTGTGAACTGTACATATATGTGCATTTCGATATATGGTAAATATTTTTTCTGCAAAAAAGAATTCTCTCATATATTGATGAGGGATGCACAGAAGAGGTTGGAGGAGTTGGCTTGGTAGAAGTGGAATATAATAGCACTTTGCTGGAAGAAAACTGCTTTGTGGGAATTAAAAAGCTAGGATATAATGTAGGTGGTTCTTAGATAACCAGAGTTAGGTGGTGGTGTAGAAATACTATGATGAACTGTCTGATTTGGCTTCATTAACGAATTCCATTGTACATTTATCTAAGCTTCTAGTTCTATATTAGAGCAGGGAATTATAGTTAAGAACTTATGCAAAAAAATCTCCTCCTTTGCTTCAGAGAAAAGGGTAGAGAGAAATAGTTGCTTTAGGAAAGGAGTTGAGGTTTAATAGCCCAGATAAATACTGTTACTTGGTCAATTACAAAATAAACAGGTAAAAATAGTAGGTGAGCTCCATGGTCTTGTCTTTTGGGTAATATTTGTAACTGCTCTGTTAAACACAAAGAACAGTCATACTAGGTCAAACTCAACATTCATTTAGCCCAGTATCATGTCTCTAGACATAGGCAGTAGCCAATGTCTGTGGAACAGCATGGCAGAGCATGTAGTTATATTTTCCTGGCATGTTCTACCATCTTCAAGGATTTCTGTATCCAGAATTGGTACGTCCCTGTCTAACAGCCCTACCTACCCTTTCTTCCCTTTAGTTGCTTTTTGAACTCAAATCGTAACATCATGAAATTCTGTGGCAAGGGATTGCAAAGTTAACCTGTGGTGTGAAGAACAAGCTTTGTTGGCTTTTTACATGCCTACCTCCTACTAGCTCTGGTTGTTACCCTCTAGCTCTTGTATTGCAAGAGGCAGCAAATAATTAATGCCTGCTGATCCCCTCCATAACCTTTCTGATTTTATGAACCCTTTCACATCTCTTCTGTAACCTTTTCTCCTTCTCTGCTCACTCCTTCCTTCTACAGAACCTTTCCGTGTTTTTGATCGCCCTTGCCCCACTTCTTTATTCCTTTACTATTTCTATCATATTCTTTCTGAGACAGGGAACTGCATGTTACTCATGACAGACTCTCCATGTGTTTATATGGTGATGTAGTGATACTGTCTTACTTGCTCTGTATTCCAGTTCTAATAATGTCTGATTTGGTTTTCTGCGTATGAGCGAAGATTACATGGACATTTTAGCACCAAGATCTCCTTACTCTGTTTTTCAGAGCCAATGTTTTTTGTGTGTGTAAAATTAAGTCTTGTTCACACATACCTCCCTTACCTGTTTGTCAATATTGACTTTTCACCTGGTGTATTATCTCCCAGTCTCCCAGTGCTGTGCGAACCATCTGCAGTTCCTCATAACTGTCTCTTATTTTTCCTTCCTTGACTAAATTGTTAGCATTAGCAAACTTCACCATCTTCTTTTGCTTGCTTTTGCAGATCATGTAGGAATATGTTGAACAACACAGGTCCGAACACCCATTTCTGTTAAATTCTAAGGTGACTTCACTCTAATAGTACTCATCATTCATTCCTAGCTTTTTTGCTTATCTTGACCTGCTATTTATCCGCTTGTGGATCTTTTCTCCTGCTGCAATAATTCAGTTTTTTAAAAGCCTTTGAAAAACCTTCCCAAATGCCCATAGGAAACTCAAGCAGTATGTGTCACTTGAATCTTTTTTGTCCACAGGGTTTTGGTACCTTAAGAAAATAAGAGATTTATGAAGTGTAAGTTTGACTCCTACCCAATATATCATATTTACTCAAGTCCACTAATTCTGGGTTTTTAATAAATTGATGGTTTCTTATAACAGTCTCTACCAATTTGTAAGGTACAGACATGACATTTACTGGTCCACAGTTCCCCCCTATCCTCCCAGACTTTTTATTTTATTTGACATGACACTTCTCTGGTACCAAGCTGTTTTAAGTAGGAGGTTACATGCTATTTAAGAGTTTAACTTTCTCACACTATAGGTTCTCTGAAACTCAGGGGTGTGAATATCATCTGGGCCTGCTGATTTGCTTGTGTGTATTTTGTTGATTTGTTTGCTACCTTTTTGGATACACTTCTGCGTCAGATATTTGGATACATTTCTGAATCAGATATTTTGGTACATCCCTTGTAAAGCAGAGTTCTAGTATGGAAGCCTCTTTAAGCACCTCTGTGGTTAACTTAGATGCAAAAACCATTTCATTTATTCTTTGTGACATTATTTCTTCTGAGTGTTCTTTTTACTTTTTGACCGGCTTTTTTACTGTTTGACAAGTTTTTATTTGGAGGGCCACAGCTAATTTGTTCCTCAAATTCATTTTTTATTTGCATTACTCTGCTTTTATGTATCAGTTTTGAGAGTTTATTCCTGTCTGTTTTCCCCATTTGGAGAGGTCTCTGACCATTTGAGAATTTCCTCATACTTCTAATAGCAAACATATCTCTTTTAAATAGCAAAGAGAAATAACTTCTTTAATATGTTTTATATAATCACAGATGTATGACATCTCATCCCTTTCCTTCTGACTGGTTTGTCCTAATGAATATCCAAGGAGGTTTCTTTTATGTTTTGGTATGTTGCCTTTGGCCCCTGTTGATAAGTGATCTGGCAAAGCAAAGTACTTCCACCTGCAAGTAAACTTTATTTTCAGGGATGCTGGTTGTCAGACTCATCATGGATGCATTTGTGGTGTAACCCATCATTTCTGCCTCTGAAGTACAATTAAGGGATTCAATAATCTTTTAAAGATCATTCAAATTCTGTTATTATTTCTGTGATTTGCTCTCTTCTTCAATCTCTACACTTAACCTTTCCTTACAAACCTCACTCCTGAATGTGTTTTCCCTCGTCTTTTCTGCTTTCTTCTACTTCTTATGTTGTCCCTACTTTCCGCGCTCCTTACTTCATCACATTCTTCACCTTGCCTTTTATACTTACAAGAGGTTCCCAGTTGCATCTTGTCTGGCATTGACTCTCTCCTTCAAATCTACTAAATAATTTGCTAATAACTGCTCTTCAACAGCAGAGATCAGTGTGCACTTACGTAGCCGAGATAGGAGGAAGTAAGTGTCTTGAATAAACAGTGTCTCTTTAAGAAGTTAACCTTTACCTGGAGTGGAAAAATATGGCTATGGCACTTCAGCAAATAGGAAAAATAGAGCAGGCTTGTCACACTATAGCTCACAGGACTGGAAATTTCCTATGAATTAGCAATGTATTTAAAAAGACTGTATGAAGATTGAATTTTTCCATGATGACCTTGGAATATCGTTCTCATGATCCACTAGTAAGGAAGTGGAGTGACTGTGCTGTGACAGAGATATTCCAGTGCCCCCTTTGCAGACACCCGCTAGCCCAGCACTGAGTAATCCCCGGGGGAAAATGGAAGTTAAGAAAGCAGAAGCAAAATTTGCTATGATCTAAGACCACAAGCCTTCATCTGACTGAAGCAAGTCTATTTATATACACTGTGGAGAAGGTGAAGGAAGTGAAGTTGTTATCTCTTAAACTGGCAAGCAGAAGGCATTGATAAAACTGTTTCAAAACCAGAGGTTCATTTTTGCTATGTGTGCTTTGGGACACTTAGAGCCTCTGTGTCTGTGGGATATTTCTATCCAATACACATTTGTAAATTCCCTTATATCTATATCAGAAACCTGTGAGAGAGTAAATCTCAGAATCTTGATTCCCAGATTATTAAAAAAATGGCTTGCATAGTTACTGGCCTTAGTCTGTTTGCATGGATTATGTCCAGTAGCTGTAATTTTTATCTGTAATTGCCAGTAAAGGTCCATGTGTTTGGGAGCATGTATATTCTTGAAACCAAAGTATTCATCTTTTGCAAAGTGATGACCCGACTCATGCTGCTGCTTTAAAATAAACATTAATTGCCAGCCTACATAATGATCTACAGTTCTGGCTCCGCAGCAGTTCCCTAGAACTCACTTCGTTTATATTTTGCTTTTAGTCAGGTTGTTGTATTTATGGTTGTTTCGTGATTTGAACAGATTGTCAAGATTCATTTTGCTTTATGGCAAGTTAGGCAGCAAAGTCATCTTAATTTTTACAGCAGAGCTATGTTGAATTCTTGACTTCATTTATAAAATCAATTTATATCATACTTTTTTGGAACAGAGACACAAGTGTATAACCAAATGAAAATTTAATTTTTATTTCTGTTTGCTTCATGTGGAGTAAAGCCACCTGTTATTTCTGCAATCAGCAAACCATTGAAAAACATGTCTAAATATAACCATTTCTTGTACCTTTCTGTGTGGCTTTAATTAGAAATGGTAATAACTCCAGCAAGTATTTCTGGAGGAAAAAGACATTGTTGGTAAAATACAGAAAACAGCTTTTGGACATGAGTGAATTTGAATGTTTAAACTCCAGATGTGTACTTAGTTTCACTAATTCTACTACTTCTGTTTCCTGTTACAGTTTTGGTAGTGCATTTTGCTTTGTTTGTAATTTTGGAGACAATTTTCTGTCTTCTGTATTATGAACTGAAGTTGATGGTATTTCTTAAAAAACTGTATTTTGATGGCTGCCCACTGCAGCCCTGCAGCTCTGTAGGTGCTTGGTTACTGTCCTGTCCATCAGCCTGTCTGTGGTCAGTGCTTTGTGTAGACTGACAAGTGGAAGTGGACACAGGAGGTCTACAAAACTCCTTGTAGGTAAGTCACAGCAAAAGGAGGTAGAGAGACATAAACATTTGAAGAGGAAGAGATTATGTGATGAATTTGTTTGGCACCTGGAAAAAAAAATTGCTAGCAGCATAATGGCATTGTGCACTGACTCCCTTGTACATGTGTGTGTTTAGCCAGTTGCAGTAGCAGTAATTTAAGAGCTATTGTCTTGCTGTTGTATAAACACTTCAGACGTTTGCTTGGCATTGCCAGTTTTGGAGATGTATAAAATGGAGAACTGTGTAGACATTGTGTTTCACATAAAAGAAAAATATTTGCTATAGATAAAGCTGCCTACTAAGGAAATTATAAACCACATCCCAAAGAGCATACCATCGAGAAGCTGAGTTTAGAAACATGAATACGTGCCAAGTATCGTTATGTGTATTTGAAGCGATAAAGAAATCCTGGAAGGTACCCTTGTCGTTCTGCCGATGTGCTTGGATAAGCTTTAGCAATGTTCGGATTCGAGTGGTGGTTTAGAAATTCTGTTGCTTCCTGATTGCCTACCGCATGCCGTAATAGTCCTGATTTTCGTTAGCTCCTGAGCCTTTGCCCCTTGGCACCCGGCCATGCCGTGGGCCTGCCTGCTGCAGCCTGATTCCAGCTACGCAACCTACAGAGTGCTGAGAACTGTTTGTCACTTCAGTCATTGCAATAGCTTAGATCTGCTGAGGAAGATAATTTGTTTTAACAATCATTTTCTCCCAATAGAGCTGCCCTAAAATGTCTAGCGTAGAATTAATCTCCTGTTACTCCATAGTTATCCCAGAGCAGGAGGCCGGGTTACTCTGCTCTGCCACGAGTGCTCGTGTACCTTTAGCCTGGTGAGGAATGCTGTGGAAGTGCCTGTGAATAAATAGATGACATGGTTCACCCAATGGAAGTATGTTTTTAATGCATTATATATAATAAAAATAGCAAAGAGGCTTAAATGTCTCGGGTCCAAGTTTACAAGGGAAAAACTATGCCTCAAATGTTGGCATGAGGCCTATTGAAAGAATGGGCTTTCAGTAGGTTTCCACTCTTCTGCATCCAGCCCTTTTTAAATCCAAGGCACAGA
Organism: Aegotheles bennettii; assembly: GCA_013398125.1. NCBI lineage: Eukaryota > Metazoa > Chordata > Aves > Caprimulgiformes > Aegothelidae > Aegotheles > Aegotheles bennettii. The sequence continues at coordinate 36,189 of VZRW01007143.1, read as the reverse complement.
GATGGAGGAGGAGGGTATAACCACCTGTTAAGGGCCTAATGAGCACTCATATGGAACATGACCTAAATACAAAAATGGAATTAATGTAACAATTTATTAATTTAAATTCCTTTTGTTAATTAGTACTAATCATGTTGAATTAGATAGCTCCTGACAAATGGAATTTAAAAAGAAAACAATTATATGAAAAAAATTAAGGTTGGTATTTTTAATTTGTTCTGTTATAAACAGTAAATTCTAGAGAGTTTGTAGTGTTATGGTGAATAACTTCTACACAGGAGATGAATTATTAAGGGCTACATGAAGCAAACGAGCTGGCTGTGCCTGTGTAGTCACAGGAGGACAAATCCTCTTGTTTGGCACCCAGAAGGGATTGTTGTAGGTGTTCAGGATTTTCAAAACAAGTTTTCATTGTGTCAAAACAAGTTGCAACAAGAATATAAAAAAACAAAGACGCACTACATATGTATGTGTGCTCTGTGCAAAAATACTTTGTACTTCAAAAAGTGAATAATCAGGTGATGTTGATAAAGCCTGGAGAAGCCCTTTTATAATTCTTACATGGTTATGCAATTGAAATAATTTATATAACAAGATTTTATTGCAAAGTGTCAGCATAATAATACTAGTCTAGGAGGAATAGGTCAAAGACCTCAAGAGACCTCAGGCTGTCCTTTATTCTGACCTGTTCTCTTCTTAGTTCCTGTTTTCACCTAATTTAGTTGGAAGAGGGGAGAATATTGCTATTCTATATATGAATATCAGTCATCTCTGGACTGGATTTTTTTCTGTCAGGATTCTGTGAATTTGAAGAAACTTGTAGATGTCTTGCAGCAGTTTCCTTAGAGTGCAGAAGGAAAGAAATATGGGATGCAAAATGATGCAAATCCTAGAGTTGCAACTCCATTAAAAGAAATGGACAGCAGTCAGGGCAAATGCCCGGGATTCTCAGCTGTATCCAATACAGCTAAAAGCGGTACAATTCAGTCCTCACCCCAGTCCTGGGGTAAATAATAGCATTTGCAGAATATTCAAACAAACTTGCTGTTTGTGAGTCACCTACTGGATGACTCAGACAACAGAGGACTCCTGAGGAGAAGGGTGTCCTAGTTATAGAACTTACTCCAGAAGAGTTAAAAGGGTTATGTAGAACTATTCAGAGATCCCCACAACTACAAGAGTGCCTGCTCAAGTCAGATCTATTAGCTTGAAAAGGTTGAGGAAAAGAACTCTGCATTTTTCTGTATGCCTTGCCTAGACTAGGAGAAAAGGGATGTATTTATCAAATATACTAGCTACTATGATTTTGAATACACTAAGATTGTTTTATAATTAGAGCCTAGTATTTTCTGAATTAAACCATAGTCATGGAAACATTTTAAAACAATGAATTACAATATTGAAATAATGGGTGGTATTTAAGAATAAAGTTTGCTCTCAAAGCCAATAGTAGGAAAAATCCAAGTACAATAACCCGAATCTTGTCTTCTGATGAGAAGGATCACAATATGTGCACTTCATACAGTGAGAAGTAGCAATGACAGCCCAGGTGTCTTTGTGAAGATGAAGATTTCAGCACAAGGGCTTTCAATTGCTAGTGAAGAATGTGCAAGGACAGAATACACTGTGCTGGTAGTAGTCATGTTGCTATGCAGCTAAGTCTGTACTTGATGTGGACCATCAGGATTACTTCATCCCCTTCCTTTTCTTCAGATCATCTCAATGGAAAAGGCACTTGAAATTCCCACATCTTGAGCTGAAACACATAAAACATACGAGTGCAACTAGAGCTAGCAGGGATGAATTTGAGATCAGTGTGCTGAAGCACTTGACACTCTTGAGCTGAGGAGTTTAAGGGGAATCTATTTTGTGAATGACTTAGGAAGGTGATTCATCACACCATGATGAATGTCCTTGTCCCAGACACAAAAAGCCTGAAATCTTGTTAGTGCAGCATTTTGTATGCTTTTTTCCCTCGCAGAATTTGAAACTCTGTATTCTGCTCCAAATTTCCCACGTGAAGATTTTAAGAGCAATAGAAACACCTAGACAAATCTTCTAACTTTATTACACAATGAGCAGTAACTAGAACACCATTGTATAGTGGGCTATAGCACTAGTCAAGCAAAAGCAATAGCACAGAACAAGTGTGTTGGTCGTAGAATGCTTTCACCATAAGTATATGTGAAGTGTTGTTTGATGGGAGGTTGCAGCCGCATAATTTTAAATCTTTGCAGATTTTCAGCATAGGAATCTGAAGGCAAAAGATATGAAATCATCAATGCAGATTTTCTACCAGCTACATTTAAAAAATCCAGCACGAAGTTATACTGGAAAAAAACATTACAATTGGAGTGAAATTTTACAAAAGCATGTGAATTATGAATCAAGTATGTTTTAAGTGCTGCAAACCCACACCCTAGGATTTAGATATGTATGGGTTTCTGGAGACCTTGTACCACACTCAGTGGTTTGTATCACTAGAAAACATAAACAACAAGTGATCTAATTCTGCCTTCTTTTAGATACTTACCATTTGCAATAACAAGACTTTCTTTCCACTGGATAATAAGGTGAAGGAAACATAAGTGTTTTACTCTTAGCAGATGTCCTTGAGCATAGCACCTGAAATTCAATTCAGTGTATATAGTGGTGAACTACAGTGAAATGTGTTGTTTTCTGGAGTGCTGAAGAAAACCATAGAAACCCCATAACTTGCTACCTTGAACTTGGAAAATGACCATTTGAGGGAACAAAAACAATAGACAAAAAACAATAGATTCTTACAGTAAAACACTCAACAAAGAGTTAGATGTGCCTGTATGTGTATGAAGATTGGCACCCACTCTAAGCTGAAAAGAAAGCAACTCTTTAAGCACAGTGTAAGCAAAGATCTAAACCATTATGAGAGGGATGCAGAGCCATTGTACTCAACACTCAAGTAAAGAATATCTGTGGACTTGTCCAAACCAGTTTCTCTGTACTTGAAGGAGCATTTCATGCAGTTCTTCTGAGCTTGGTGTAAGGTCAGTGTGACACACAGCCACCAAGAACATAAGAGTAAAACAGGAGAAAGAAGGACCTCCATGTTTCACAGAAAGGAGAAAAAGCATTGATCAAAAACTGATTTCAGCCGTATGACACAGCCTAGAGAAACCATAGATCAGGTTAGCTTTCTGAACCTTCAGTGTAATTCAACAGGTACTCCAATTACTGATTTGTTTATTTTTTTAATAACAGTTCTCTGGAGCTGAAAAGCGTATCTAGGGGATGTAAAAAGAATAATTTCAAAACACCTCTGAGAGACTTGAAAGTATGTAGCAAAGTGTCTGAAACAAAAAAAAAAGGAGAATTTTATGTGTATTCCTGTGGCATAGCACAGATCAAAGCTACTGAGGATATAAATTTGTGTGAGTAGGTTAATGTGAATAAGGTATGAGAAATGAATCTTTTTCCGTACATTTGTGGTTTCTCTGTGCCTGTGTTCAGGATGCTGGAGTACGAATGTTTCTACAAATTTAAAACCTTTCTAAAAGGAACAGTATTCCGTGTGAAAGAGTCCCTTACCATACAGTCTGTAGCAGAGTATTGTCCTTCAGAAAATATTAAACTTCATCTAAATTTATTTCATGTAAACCATTGTGATGTAATATGTCCCTGTCATGGTCCTATTTTTGTGGAAACATGTATGCTTTGACCTTAATGCCAGTTGCTTGATAGATGAAACTTACTCAGCCATTAATTGGTGCTTGTTCTGTTCTTCCTTACTGGTAATCTCTGCAGGGGAGAAAAAAAATGGCAGAATTTCTGTTTCACTGAAAATTCAAGTATCTGAACATATGGTTTTGTCCCAAACTTCAGGTGAAAAGAAAAAGTTCTGAAAAAAATTTTACTTGGAACTTAAAAAAAATGCAGTTACTGAAACATTTTAATGTATCTGCTAACAGTAGCACAGTGCCTCCTGGAATCAGAAATTTTAGTGATTTATCCCATAATTCTTCATAGACTGGGTCCTTTGACTTCTGCTGTTACGTTTATACTTACGACTCCTGTGATGCACCAGTGCCTTGTCTGTGTGATTAGATACATCATCTCTGAGATGTTAGACTGCAAATAAGCAGGTTAATATCACACTGGTTGTTTAGGCTCAGTTCTACAGACCAGAATATCTCTTCTCAGGTCAACCCAAAGTTGGGTACCTCATTCTCCTTCTTTTCCTATGAAAACTCAGTAGCATTTCCACAGAAATGCACACAAGTGGGTGAAAACATAATTTTCTATTGAAAAAGTCATGCAATTTTTTTTAAAAAAAGACATTCCAACAAGCTCTAATAATGAGTAATATCTTTACTGCCTGTTCCACTCCTTCATATATGCTGAAAATAAGTCTTGTTACTTTTATACACTAACAGTTGCCATTCCCTCCCTATGTGCAGTGTTCATTAATATCAGAGCAGTTTAACCTCCCTTCTATTTCCCTGTCTTTCCTCTTCAGTCCATTAAATGTGCTGTAGCTGATATATTGACTATATTGTGATTTTGCAGGGTCTTTTTTGTTCAGGTTTGGGGTAGGGTGGGGTAATTTTTGTGTGTGTGTGTGATGAACCATAATTATCCGAATGTTTTTTTCAAAATTTCTTTAATCTCAGATACCTAGAGTGTGTGGGAGAGAGGCAGATATGGAGGAACATATCCTGGGTAAACATGTGGTACTACATTTGCTTCAGCCTGGACAAGACCACAAATTATAAGGGCAAACTTAAGCATGTACTTTAAAATATGGAAAGAAAAAAGTGGACTTTTACAAATTATGAAGTACTAATGGAATTTTTGTAGTGTATGGAACATCTCCAAGAGTTTCATATGAACTGCCACTGAAATTACATCCTCTTTGAAATACTACATGTGATCAGAATGTAGGGAGGTGTTAGATTTAGTTTTGCAGCAAAGGATACAGGCTCTACTGCAGGAACTGGTGAAAAGAAAGGATGCTGGTGTAGATAAAGATGGTGTGGGAGGGTGTATGTGGTATCAGAAGCATTCATTCTGGAATTTACCTAACACAAAAGTCATTGAAATATAATGCAGTAAGTGTGGTTTTAATACAAAGCAGAGAAATGCTATAAAGGAGGTGTTTAAGAAAATAAATAAAATGTAGAAAAATACTTCTGCTTATATCCTATTTAATGGTTAAGATTTTTTTCAATTTAGGAAGAGGGAAGCTTTAAGTAACATTTATCAAGTCAGTAAGAAGAACATGTGCGTGGAAGAGTCTGCAGAGAAGCTATCAAAGGGGAAGGAAGAAGCTACTTAAAATAAATAAGGAGAGGAAATGTAATTAAATGTTAGGACAGATAACGCAAGGAGAAATAAAAGGATGATAGATCCTGGCATTGGCAATATGCAAGAGATATTCCTTGAGCTAGCAAAATGCCATAGAGCTGACCGGGACATGCACAGGCTACAATTTCAATGTATGCTATGAACACACAAATACAGAAATGGCATTCAACTGTTAAAATCAGATGACAGGCATACCTCCTCATCTGGTTTATGTATGCATATGTGCCAGGATGAACAATCACTTTTGTGGGCATAATTATGAGGGTTACTTTCTGAACTTTGATTCAGTAAATCAGAGTGTGATCTGTAAATACACAGCACAATGTGTGAATGCTGTAAAATGTGTGTGCTGGTTTTGCTGCTTTTCTTTTCTATTTCTGGGCTCAGCTCCTCAGTCCAGAAATGCTTTTACTTTCTATTGTTCTGTTAACTTTTTGATGGCATCTCATGTGTGTTTACGGCTTCTGCACAAAAGCTGACTACAGCTATTAATTTGCCAAGCACAACTTCACAAAGAGAGGGGAGCATTCTCTTTTATGATCTTGAAACATTTTTAGATGTGGTGTTGAGTGATTGCCAAAAACTTCTACCTGAATTATGAAATACATATCATGATTGTGAAGATGATCAGCATATGTTTGCTTTAGGGGGGTATACCAGCAGAGAGATCAATAACATAATGAACATAATTGCAGCTATTTTTTTTGGTAGGGAGAACAGGAGGCGGTTCTTCTCACATTAGAAATTAATGAAGACCAGTGATAAGCTCAGAAAACAATATATTTTTTTAAAGAAAGTATAGAAAGTAAGTTTGGTGCAAGAAGTAGTAGAATGGTGATGCAGCTTCTACTATAACTTGCACATAAAATATGTTTAGTACATTGTTAAGTTTTACATTTCAAATTCAATTTTGGATACTTAGGTTCAGTTCATTTTACGGATTTATGAGTCACTCGATTCTTTGTAAAGAAGATAGACTAAGATCCAAATATACAAAGCACATCTTAATTTATAGAATAATGTTCTGACTTTCAGAGTCTAAGAAAAGGAATTACAGTTCATCCAAAGTGTTAGTATTTATTCACTATGTCTTACGTAAACTACTGCCATCAACAGTGACTCTGTATTGCGTCAAGGTTTCTCTAAGGAGACAGTTGAAGAGCTTGTCTCCTGCACGTATTCTGACTTCTCTTCATGATTTCCCTGCTTTGTTGACTTGTCTGTCTTTGGGCTTTTGGTACCATATGCGAAGCTTTCTTCAACATAGGGGGGAAAAAACAACTTTTTGTCCCAAAAACATGGTGAACATCAGCTGCACCAAAAAGTCACAGTTTTAAAATGCTGCAGGCAGTGGCATAGCCACACTTGTGGCTCATTGAAGTGTTTCTCACTTTTAGAACCATTCAAAGGTGTATTTTCCTGTCCATCATACAGTTTATCTCTGGAGCTTTGCACTGGATGAAACATAGACAGTCCATCAGGCTCTTCTGACAGTGTCAGGTTACTCATATTGACCACATTAAGAGGTTATTGGTGAGGACGCTGAAGAAGGAAGTGCTGCTGGGTTTAAAAAGCTGAAGTGTATTGATCTGTTGTGTACTAAAAACTTGTGAGAAAAACGCTACCCATTTATGAAATCTAATAACAGACTAAGCACAGTAACATTATAATTATCAGTTAAAACCCTGGCTACATACATGCACACACCATGTTCTAACATTACTCCTTCCTAACTCTGCATTTTCTTTTTTTCACTAGGGCATATTTCAAAACGTTTGTCCCCCAGTTCCAGGAGGCAGCATTTGCTAATGGGAAGCTTTAGGCAGCCTCAGGCACGGAGGTTATACTGGACAGATCCTTCAGTCTGCGTGTGTCCTGTCAGCCTGCAAGAAGAATGCATGGAAATGGGTTGGACTGTCTCAATAGGTGCTTTCTTGCCTCTGAAATGGTTTTGGTAGCTTCAGTTTTTGTCAGATTTCTGAAACAGAGACCTCACTAGCATGCTTAAAACTGAATGTTTGATATTGGTCCTGTCCCTTTGCCTCTGCCACCACGTTTCCTTTATATATCTATTGGATTAAACTTAAAAGGGTGTTTTGATGTGATAACTTTTTCTTGTGCCAACAATGTCCTGTAAGTTATGCCTTGTTTCCTTGTCTTCAGATGGTGTAAATTGCATATTTTTTTTTCCCACAGAAGTACAATGTAATTTGTATATTTAGTTAACATTTCCAGCTTATCCTAAGAAAATATAAAACTGCCATATGTACCGGGAATGCCTAATGGACTGTACAGTGCCATATTCTGCCTTGGAGTTTGCGTCTCACTGTGGTTGTCACTCTCACAGGTACGGGTATGAGTTGTGCCGTTCAATTCTCAGTGCCTTTCAGGTTGGTCTGATGTTAGTATGGCAGGGTGTTGGAGAGGTTTTTTAAATATTTCAGTTGAAAGCTCATCTTATATGAAATGCTATGCTTTTCTGCTTTGTTTTTGTTTCCAGCTGTACAACTTTGGTGTTTTTCTAATGAACTCCTCTTGCCATTACAAAAAAGATCTACTTCTTTAATACCAATGTGCGAGGAGCTAGTTACATAAATCAGTACAACAAAATAAAGCTCTTTCATAGACCTGTAATTTTTCCAAGTAAGATAAATACTGCTAAGCAACTAACTTTCAGCAAAGGAATGAATGATGTCTTGGAAAATAACTGATGAAATAGTGTAGGGCTATAGGTATTTAGCTTAGTGCTTAAGTTCAACATGTCTTCTCAGAAATAATTTTAGGTGTATAGAACTGGAAACATTACCTCCCCTAATTCTGCAAAAATGCAAAATCCCACCTATTCATCCTTTCTTTCACGTTTGTGTCACGCGCACCAGTTGGGGCTCACTGTCACGATGTCACTTCCCAAATAAATTTGTAAATAGACCAGGGTACTTTCCAGTAAAGAATAAAATTAACAGTGTATGTTGCTTATAAATGGCACATGGAAAAAGTGCCCTACTTCTGTGAAATATAAGGAACTAAATGAATAGTATGCAGATGATACAGTGGCACTGGAAAACATTTAATTTTAAATTATTCACTATTGCACCACTATCTACTTATGCAATGAAATCTCATTAAATTACTTGATTGGCAGCATTCTCCTACCCATTCTAAAACTTGTTATTTTACATATAAATAGTGCTTTCCAGGGGAATGTCCAACTAGGAAATGTAAATGGGTTTCGAGCAGTGAAGCTTAACAATTAAGAATTATGCAAATAATCATAGGATCATAGAATAGAATCATAGAATGGTTTTGGTTGGAAAAGACCGTAAAGATCATCAAGTCCAACCATTAATCTAGCACTGCCAGGTCCACCACTAAACCATGTCCCTCAGCACCACTTCTACATGTCTTTTAAATACCTCCAGGGATGGTACCTCCACCACCTCCCCTGGACAGCCTGTTCCAGTGCCTGGCAACCCTCTCAGTGAAGAAATTTTTCCTAATACCCAATCTAAACCTCCCCTGGCACAACTTGAGGCCGTTTCTGCTCATCCTATCACTTGTTACTAGGGAGAAGAGACTGACCCCCACCTTGTTACAGCCTCCTTTCAGGTAGTTGTAGAGAGTGATAAGGTCTCCCCTCAGCCTTCTCTTCTCCTGACTAAACAACCCCAGTTCCCTCAGCCATTCTTCCTAAGACTTGTGCTCTACACCCTTCACCAGCTTCATTGCCCTTCTTTGGACACGCTCCAGCACACCAATGTCCTTCTTGAATAATGAGCACAGTATTCAAGGTGGGGCCTCACCAGTGCTGAGTACAAGGGGGAAATTTGCCTCTAGAATTCTATCTTGCGTCTAGAAACTACAGGGATTTTTATCTAGTTTATAGGCAGAATTTGAATTGATGTTTAATGCTGAAGTTCTTGGCTGGAAATCAAGCTGCAAACAAAATCATAAGACTTACTACAAATCTACAGAGGAGGGGCATATTCTGTCCTGTGACCCACCCCCTTGTGACTTTGGCTGCTTTATGTGAGGGCTGTAGACGGCTCCAAAGGTCTGAGCCTGAATTCCCTTGGTGGAGGCATTACATTAGGCTTTTGCATGCAAACCAAGTCTTACAGCAGATGTGGAAGTAGTGGTTTTATGTGAATAGCAAAACTGTAACTGAACAACCTTAAATGACTAAAACCAGACATTGTTCAGTATACTGGGATGATCTCGCATCTGCATTTCTTCAGCTAAAAGTCAAAGCCACACACACATATTCAAGAATCAGCTAACTCTTGTGAATGGGGTGGGAGAAGGAGGATGGCTAATGAAAAACATTTGTTCTCATAATGTTCAAAATCTGATAGAAACAATCTTGAACATCTTCAAAAGGTAAAAACCAAACCCTCAACTTGCATCAGTAGATTCCTGGTATCTTACATTTTATAACCTTGTGTTTGATTGAGTGTTGTAGCGATTGCCCCATGAACACAGTTTTTGCTATGTATACCTCATGGTCCAAGTAGCACCAGTATTTTTTTTTTATCTTTTCAGAGGTTACCATGATTCAAAGGCTAGCAATTGCAAAATATTCTGAAAAGAAGTCCACTCTTCAGAATTAATACACATTTTCAACCAAAAATGCATCCTTTACCTCAGTCCTAGTAATTCTGGCCAAAGGACTGCTTTATTATTAAAGGACTAAGAGTTTTAGAAGCCATGTAAGAAAAGACTTTAGGATATAAAAAGCCTAAACCGGGAAGTTCTTACACTGAATTCAATGGTTTCACTAACTTTTCACTAGCATATATGAAAATGAACCAATGGTTTCACCCCAATTTTACATCATGCTACAACTGGTTGTATTTTTTTTAAAAAAGGTGAAAAAGTTGAGAAGCTGAATTATTGGCGTTTAAGATAAAGTCTGCAAGCTTATCAGTTTTCAGATTAGATGAAAAGATATTTTTCTTACACTTAATGAACGTTTTCTTTATTTCAAAGCCACCCTGCACTCTTTGACCTGCACAGTATCTTATGAAGCCCTTCCTGATAGTTTTCAGAAGAATATATTGGGGGTGTTTGCATTACAAATGGGGTAGCAGGAGGAAAGACGTGGAAGTGGGTGGACACTTCTCTCTGAAAGGAAGATTACCATATAAATTCTACATGGAAAAAGAAAGTTGGTTTGAATAGTTTTATATCAAATCAAGTATTTATTGAAGGTATTTAAGTTAGCTGCAGAAGTTGTAATCTAGTAAGTTGGAGTTACTTCTGTTATCTCCTGTTTTATGATAATTGTGGCCAGTTTAATGACAGTGAGACTTGCAGCGCTTTCTTACCTGTTATGTGATAGGAGCAGTCAGGCCTAGGCTAGCTTCTTTGGTTTAAAAGAACCACAAAACATAGAAGAAAAATAAGTGTTACAGACATATTGAAAAGCCTCCATACTACTCTGTCATAATTTTAATTGAGAGAATGCGGTGAGTCCCCAGTTACTAAGTCCCAATAATGCACGATTATCTAAAGGTCCTTAAAAGTGCGAACTTATAGTCAAGCCTTTATTCATTTGAATATGTAATCCACTGTGCTAGAAGTAATACCAAGTCTTTTGGATTCGAATTTAGACTTCTTTGAACTTGCTGGAATGACTAGACAAACAGCTGGAAGAATAAATAAAAGTTAACTATATCATACACGCTTTGGCCTTCTTTCTGTTGTGCTGGTCATCACTTTGTTGATCAGCATGTTTCATTTGCTGAGGTTTTGGTATCACTGGTGACTGTGAACATCCTCCCATTCATATATGGAGTCGACTTGACTCAGATTTTGAGAAATGATCGCTAGAATTAGCGTGGATCTCCTGTGTGTTGTTAGACCCTCACTAAGCACGTTTCTCTGTGTGTTTCCTTTCTCTCACCCTGTCTGGCGCTTGCAGCAGTAAGCATCTTTGGTGAATCAGTCAGGAGATGAAGTTTAGCAAGGAAGTGCCGTAACTTGTCTTACTCAAGGTATTTTACACAGAAAGACTTCTTACCTAGGAAAGAGAGGAATAGGTCTGGCTAGTCTCCATCAAGCAGTGCCCCCTAATACATGGCTGGGTGGTTAGCAAAGCTCAAAAACTTGTTTAAGTGGTGAGTGGGGACTATGTCAGTACCCTTAAGAACCAGAGAAGCAGCAGGCAGTAGAAACCTGTTGAGGGCCACCTCTGCAGGTCTGAAACATGGTTCTAATACCATGTCTACAGGGCAGCAGTACATGGAGATGAAGGGGAAGCTTCTCACCCTTCCAGCTTTGTGAGAAAGGCATGCTGTGAGAAGGTAGCAAGATTTGGACATGGTGTCTGACCATGACTCTTAATTACAGGGTGCTGTCCTTCTCCTGTGAAGCAAATGAAATCTGTGACCAAGCTGACTGCCAGTGAACACTCTTCCCTTAAATTACTTATGTCTCTGTAATTGATGTTTTGTAATGCTCATTAAACCTAAAGGTTACACTGTTTCATACTTCTTAAATGTTACTGAAAATACCTTAAGTCATCTCCTTTTCAGGTTTTTATTTTCAGCTGCTTGTAATGTTCTGGGGCAATTTCATCCTTACTAGATGCTGCTATTTTTAGCAAGTTTGAGGTTTATGTTTTAACAAGGCAAAAAGGGTGTGTGCTGGCATCTTATGGGCCTACACTATATATAGAGTCATTTGCTGTTAAAATAGTAGAAACTGATTTTTATTTATTAAGCCAAGCGTTGTATTCTCCACAAGAGAATAATTCTGAGTAGTTGTTACCCAGAACAGAGAGGATAGTCATGCTGGTGCCATTGGATACAGTTTTTGCACCAAATCTTGGTTTAATTTGCATCTTAGCATCAGCAGGGGGAAAGTGTATTCTCCTTTTCTGAAGGAAGCCTCCCCCTATATAAACCATTGATCAAGCTATATCTTTTCCTGTTTGTACTTCGCAACAATAGGGCTTGTCCCTATGGGCAGAACCAGTAAGGGTCTGAACAATGTACATTGACGGAACGGGTTTTTGTAATATTTTTAATTACTGGCTTCTGTAGGTTCAGATAATTTCAGACTTTGTGTTGTGGAAAGGTAAACAACACAAATATCAGAAACATGCAAGTAATTTTAGCTATGTAAGAAATAAAAGACTAGCAGTCTAAAATTATTCTGCAAGAACTCAAGGGTTCTGCCATGTATTTCCAAGCATGTGGCTTGAAAAGCCATGGTGTGTAGGTGATTTTAGTACTGCTTTTCTGATTCTATTCCTTTTCTCTATGTTTAAAAGCTCAATTCCTGGTTCCAAGGCACTGCTCTAACACCATTTTGTTAAAATGGTAGTTACCAAGCAAAAAGGCAGGGGGGAAACTGGGATCAGCTACTGTAAATAGGTTTTAAATCATCAAGAAATCAACAAAGGAAGCAAGGTTTGGCGGCTGCCCTGCCACTTGCTGAGTCTACAATATGGGCCTTCAAACGTGTCCCCAGTGCAAATTAAAAAAAAAAAAAATAGGTTTTTCTTGCAGTGCTAAAGAATAAATACAGTTTTAAACAACGGGAAGTAAAGCAAGCGTTTAATTGCAGGCATGAAAAGCGAAATACACACTGGAAGTCTAACATTATTTGTGCCTACAGCTCCCCGCATTTCTCCTGTCACCAGAGAGGGTGAAGAATTAATGCCTCATGTTGCAGCTGCCCATGGTGAAAAGTGATCCTTGGGGTGCTCTGTGTTTTCGTGAGACTCTATTTAAACCCTAATGATGCTTTTTCTATCCCTGATGGTGGCAACGCGGTACCAGGGAAAAGCAAATCTGATGCTATCAGGGGTTTCTGTTCCACTGTTGCTCCATTTCAGGCCCTTGCTTTGGGTGAGGTGAGTACTTTGTAAGCCATCAAGCCTGCCAGCAAACAGGGTACATTTTATTTTCTCAATGTTTATTTGAAATGATTCAAGCTGATTAAAATTTGACATCTTGTTTCCTTTATTCCACTGTCCCTTTCAGCAAAAGGTTTTTAGCACTCATTTAAAAATCAGAGCTGCCAAGGGTATTTGTGTCTTTTGAAGGGGAGGTAGCACTGGTGTGAGAGTAGCAGCTCGAGGTTGGAGCCATGCGTTTCTTCTCTGAACTGCACAGTCAGCAGCAGCCTAAGCATGATGCAGCAAATGGTGTTTGAACTCAGTCTGACAGGGTGACAACCAGGAGTGACAAAAACTCTGACCCTTTTTCTAGCAAAACAGCCTCTGTTGGCTCAGTCGCTGCACATAGCCACCTCACCTACCCGGGTCCCTGAGATCACGGCTGCTGGAGGTAGCCAGCTTTGGTTGCTCATCAGCTGGGGCTAGGTTCATTTTTGTACCTGACAGAGGAGCAGTGCCAGAGGGGAATGCCACCCTGCTGCTGCTGAAGCTGGGCATTTCCTTTTAACGCCTTGATAGGAAAAGGCAGCTGCAAAATCCAGCTGCAGCTCAAGTACAGCCCTGCCAGCTAAGGGTGATTTCTTGTGTGTCTTGGCCAACCGAGCCTGCTCTCTGTTTGGCTGCCTGTGTTCTACCAGAGAGCAGACAGCGCAGAAAATTTTCTCCTTGCATTGCCAGTCCTAGAGGCAAGGAAAAAATTCAGGGGCCATCAGCAACCAGCTTCCCATCTAAACTTTTCTGTCCTCATTATGGGAAGGGAAAGCAAAATATCCAAATAAAAATCTGTATCACAGAAACAGCTTGTTTCTCACATTTCTGTGGCGCCATGGCTGGCTTCAATGGTGGTTTTGTCATTGCTTTCTGTTGAAAAGGGTACCATAGTATGCTGCATTTCCTAGGCTTTCTGCACTCATCTCCCTGTCCCTTGTATTCAGTAGGTGCTGTGTCTCAGCATCTCTGTTTTCTTCTGGACCATAGGGGTGTGCTCAGGGAGCCCATGGGTGACCCAGGAAACAGGACAACATCTTCTGGTTTCAGCAAGAAAGAGGTGAGTTTGGGTGAATGACTTTGTGCTGTGAGAATTGGCCTCATCTTCTTCAGAGCATCCACAGCACCTGTAGCCAAGAAGAAATAACAGCTTCTATCTAATGGGGTCAGATACCTAAATGGAGCTGTTTCCGCATGGTGATGGCTGGTATAATTATACACTGGGCTGTGGCGTGTCTGGTCCTAATAGCACCTGGGACTCTTGCGAGTGACTCAGCCACTGCTTGAGGCTAATTATGCACAGATTGCATGAAAAAAACCCCACAACTTGATCCTGCTTTCCTCTCTTCCAGTGGATGGCTGCTCAGCACCAAGGTGGATTGCTCACTGCACAGCCGGGTAAATGCCTGCTCATGAGGAAAAGGCTTTTCAAAGCAGGGCTGCTGACAACACTAGGAGGTGCCTGGTTTTTGAAGAGGAGGTGTTGTCTGTCAGGACATTGCTCCAATTCCCCATCTCTGGCATTAGCTGGTGCTTGAGTGCTTTATAAGAAAGTGAAATTCTGCAATAATCTAATTGTCTGGTTTCTCATGCTTTTTTATGGGTGACAGGAGTATTTTTTCTGTGTAATTGCCATTTTGTTGAATTTAGTATTATTTTTACTATGGTGTTTTAGAAATGGGTCATGTGATTATTTGGCCCTTTTTAAAATTCAGCCATGTATTCTCACTGTGATATACTCTGGCAGAGGGTTCCCACATTAGCTATACTCTGTGAAGTGTTATTTCTCATCTCTGCACCAGAGATACCATGGAGCAGACTCAAGAAGCAGGTCCTATACTTGAAGGCATCTCAGAGAAAATTCTCTGAAGGTGCTGAAAGTTACCGACATCGTTTAATGCATGGTTTGTACAGACTCCATCTTTGCTAAGAATGACTTCTACTGACTGGATGATCTTGAAGGTCTCTTCCAACCTCAATGATTCTAAGGCATATATGGGAAAGAAATACCAGAAAGAAGTATTACACCTGTGTCTGGCATTACATACACAGGATTAGGGAAGCTGCAAGAAGCTATTGAAATTAATTTCCGAGGAGTTTCGTGACTTCTTCCTTCAGGCTCTGTCAGATTATGTTTGCAGGGAAAACTTTTATCAAAAATTCCTCTTCCAAAAGCGACACCATCGCAGGCACAAATCTCCAGGACACCAAGCCCAGGGCAGAGAGAATTTCCACCAAGGGGACACAGTCCAGCAGTGGAAGAGGTGCCGTCAGAGGTTGGGGCATTTACCTGGAGTTTTTTGAGACATGGGTAGGCAAAGCCATGGTGATACTGATCTAGTGCTGGTGATAGTCCTGCTTCAAGCAGAAGACTGGACTAAATGACCTGCAGATACACCTCTCAGGCAACTTCGACGTGGTTTTATTAACTTTTTTTGAAACCTGTGATGCAGATCTAAGCACAACCTGATGTTATCTACCTCTAAAGATTGTTCAGAGGCAATAGCACATGGAAACAAAACGAAGAGCAAAAGTGTTGAGATTTCAAAAGTTCACTATTTCTAACCGTTTTCAGATCTTGGATTTAACAGATCTTAGAAGTGCAGACATAAATTCAGTACTTTTTCAATCACTTGTTTTGGTAGAGACTGCTGCAAAAATGTGACTGATATCTATACAACACAGTGGTCTTAAGTAGCTGCCTAGGCTAATTCTGAGCAGAGTAGCTTGAGTACTTGAAGCACTATAGACATCCTGCATCATCCCTTCATTTTTATGCAAGGTACCTTGATGTTGCCTTGAACAAAAATTGTGTTTGGATTTGAAAGCAGGCTGGGCATCTGGAGCCAGTGCTCCCTGTATACAAAAGATGCTTCTCTAGGGAAGAGCTAGGGCTGGAAACTGGTCCAACATGCACTGAATTCTAGTTGTTTGGAGTTGTTTAGACTATTGAAAGAGCAGTTCACAAACAGGAAAGTGTTAAAACCAAGTGAAATTAGCTGCTTTGTGGGCCACCATATCAGGGCAGACTGGAAATCGGCCCTGTGCATGCCAACCTGAGGGGCCTGTTTGCAGGGAAGTTAGCTTTTACATCCTGACATCTTTCTGTAGAAAAATAGGAATTGTTTTGAGGCTTGTCTTTGCGCCTAGTCCTGCCACTCAAGATTAAATCTCGCAGACAAAACAAGCTGTTTGGGAGGCGGACCAAGAATGCCTTTACAGCAAAGAAAAATATAAACACTCAGCCAACTGTGATTAACTATTGAATGCAAAACACTCCCTGGGTTTTGTTTATTTGTAGAGAAAGCTCCCAAACGCTGCCATGCTTTCGATGTGAAAACACTTCAGCCTCTGCAACCCACTGTTGCTGCGGAAGGAAAGGATTTTGTCCAAGCTGTTCTTTGGGGGCCTTTTTTTTCCCAAATGTGGTGCTTATTTGGTTTTGCAAAGGTGATGTACCCAGTTTCCTCTCATTGTGTGTATTCCTGCCTCCAGCTGCTCACACCTGAGCTGGACTTTGGCTCCCTCCCCTCTCGCTTCACCGGGCAGGACGAGCCGAGAGAGCCCAGCTCAGCCGCAGCGCTGCCATGTACAGGATCCCACTGTCCTCTGAACACTGTCCAGATGAGCACAGGGAGAAGCTGTCATTAAAAACAAAAGGAAAAAAAAAACAAAAACGTGCTTGTGAGCAATTGCTTATTGCTTGTAGGCAACTCTGGGCATCCCCAAGCTTTGAGGCGGCTGCTGGAATGACAGCATACAAAGAGCCCAAGCTCTTTGCAGTGTGCTTCATGTGTGTATTTACCTACTTGTGTCAGCCAAATGATAGTGTCCAAGTTCACAGCCAGTTTTATATTTCAAGTAAAGGAGAGAAAGTGAGTGCTGGCAGCCAGAGAGGGAAGGAGCAGCTCATTGCTGCTGTGCTGCTGTCTGTCCGGAACAACACTGCTGAGTGCAGTGAAATTATCCTGTCCTGGGAGGACTGACTGCAAAGTACGTCTAGTAAATGTGGAGTAAATGTTTATATGGAGTTTTATTCTAGTTTTATAGTCTGATTTAAAGCAAGTGTGACGCCACTTGAGCCACACACAGTCTGGGTGCTGCGTTTGTGCTGTAAGGGCTAAAGGTGGAGGCAAGTACGTGGAATTGTGCAGGATCGCTTTTCAAGGTTAAGGAAATGCAGAAAGTAAACAGTGTTAATTGGGGAAGAAAAGCAGGATTATTAAGACTCTTTTGGCTCCGGTTTTCTAAATTACAGGAGTCAACACACTTGTGTTTTGTCATTAACTTATTAGTGCATCTTTAGATGCAGCGCTGGACAGGCCTGCTGGGAATTTTAATGTTTAAAGCTACACTTTCATCCCTCTGCTGTGCACATACATCATTGAGCCCTCTACAGAAAGGGCCATACAGCACAGCTTCATCCTGTTCTAGCATTAGTTACCAAATGAGTGTAAATTAAAGCACAGGCTCTGCAATCGTGTCTGCCGGCTCGACAGCACCTTGCATTTCGTGATGAAGACATAATCGGTGCTCCTCAGTCCCAGCTCCCCGGGTTGGATCCTCACCACTTCAGTAGTAAAGCTGCAAAGGGGACAGGCTTAAAGGCAGATTAGACAAAAATGGTCAACAAGATTTGGCCCAGACAGGCTCTTAGTTAGGAACCGGTTGACTTCTATGAAATGTAAACCATATACAAGCATTTAAACACAGGGTTAAGTGCTCCTGTGGTCTGGCTTTTCCCTCAAGCTCAGCCTAGAAGGCCTCTCAGTACAGTCACGGCACGTGTGATTGGGACACACCAGAATGCGCAGGTACACCAGCTTCTTGGTTTGGTTCAGGTTTTGCGTTGTTTCTTTTCTCTTGAAGGACTACTTAGCTTATTTCATTGACAGTAAATACAAGGTCACTTCTGGCTGCTCCCTGAAGTTACGGGGAACAGACTGCCGAATTAACTCTTCCGTCATTTTACTATTTTACTCTTTAAAAACAAAACAGGATCCAAACCATACTGCAGCAGTCTCTGTACGTGTAAACAGCAAAACTGATAACATCTAATCAGCCTCTTTGCCAAGGCAAGACAGCAAGAAGTTCTTGCTTTATAACATTAAAAATGCTTTGTAGTTATATAGGACTTTTCATGCAAAGACATCAAAGTGTGTTGTAGGTATTAATTAATATCAGGTTTCACAACACCCTTGTGAAGAATTTGTGTCTATTTTACAAACAAGGGACTGAGGCAAAAAGCAGGGATGTGTCTTGTCCAGGCCAGCATGGCCGCTCCGTGGCAGGACAGGGGATGGGCCTGGCCGTGCTGCAGCCAGCACCAACCACTGCTCCCACCCTGGCCAAGATGTGGGGAAGCCATGCCCAGTCTTGGTGTGAGGCTGGGAGATGGCTCCATCCGAGCCTGGGTCTCTCCTGTCACATCCCACCTGCATTGCCCAGGAGTAGATGTGCCAGGAAGGGTGGTGGGAGGCTCCTCAGCTGCCCTCGCTCTGCCCCGGTGGCCACCTGGCCTGTGCCCAGGCTGATGTGTCCCGTCCCCCACCCAAGCGGCAGAACCCACCCGGTGGGACAGCATAGGAGAGACACAAGGCTGAAGGCCATGGTCCTTCCCACGTGGGCTCAGTGCTCTTCACCCACTCCATCACACAGCATAGCTGTGCCCTGAGTGCGAGATTTCAGTCCTTTCGACTATTGCCTAAAGCTGAAAATCACCTCATGCTGGTTGGGAATAGGCAGTTTCCCCAGGAGCCCACCTGCGGCCATGCCAGCGTCGCCCACCTTGGCTCACACCAGAGCCAGGATGCTCCTCCGCCAGCCCTGCCCTGGCCAACACCGGGTGTGCTCAGCGTCCCTCTCCCAGTTGCCTGCGGACCAAGCCCTGCGTAAGGCAGCAGTCCCTCCCAGTCTTGTCGAAAACAAAGAGGCGAAGAAGCTGCTGCCACCACCCTCTTTTTCAGTGGCTGAGAGCAGCCACCATTCAGGCAGAGCTCCTGAGGATTTCCCCTCAGCACTGAGCAAGGCGCCCAAACCCAGTGGGAGCCCAGGAGCAGCCGGCTGAGGAGGCGGCAGGGCTGGAAGCCACTTTCCCAACAGAAGGAAGGTGGGGGAGCGTTTGCATGCCGCTGCTCTGCCTTCCTGCTCCAGCGGCAAGGTATGCCTGCCTCACAGGAAACTGCCCCAGAGCTCTTTGATCAGCAGAGAGAATAATGAGAAAAAAAATTATTTAATAGAGGACAAATTAACATAGATTCCATGGGCTACATGGGAAAAAATCTTAAAATAGATGATGTTCCTTAAGAAGGAAAAAAAAAATCAGATTAAGACCAGATGAGCCTTGTCCAACTGAGAAGCATAAAATGTTCTTCCCAGCATGTTGTGGTTATTTTGTAATAACCATGCATTACACTGATATGCCTATGTAATTGCATACAGGGAGAACAGGAGGAGCGTGTAGTATAAAATTGCCAGACACCATCAGTTACCATGAAGTAAAGCCCACTCGTAGTGGTCCAGGTTTTTCCCATATCTTGCACATCAGTAATTCCCTTCCTTGTGTCGTTTTACCTGAGTAAGATTTTTTTTTCAAGATTTGACCTCATATTTTCAAGAAGAAGGAAGTGTCCTAGAAGACTATCTCATTGTTTCATTCATTCATTGGATTCTTAATGCTTAATCTGCTACAAACAGTTTCTAAATGAAAGATGACAGAAGAAAACGTAGTATCTGCTTTCAGTACTCCTTGATCTCACCCGAGTTTTTGATGTCTTGACTGAACTGAAACGTGGAAATTTCTCTAAAAGCTACATAACTATTAAAAAAAAAAAAGACAACAAATCCAGTTGGCCAAGTCACAGACTTAAGGCCCTGGTTCAAACATGGCATTTAAGCACTTGCTTAACTTACTAATTGAAGTCAATGGGATTTCAAGCACTTTGCTGAAATGGGAGATTTTGTGGACAATATTTGTGCCAGCACATTTGTAATACAGAAATCAAGTCATGCCAGGTTTATTTTGGCTCTGGGTTTCTTTGTGGTGGTGATTGACAAATCCACAGAATTGGACTAGTACCAGAGAGGTGATGACTATAAGAGAAGCGATGACAAGAAATAATAAATTTTGAACTGGCAAATACTTTAACTTGGGTAGACTGAAAACCTCTACGTAAGGGAACAAAGAGGTCCATTTATGCTGATAAATGCACTCTTTTCAGGAAGACCTCCAGTTAATCAGCAACTAATGTGCTGGGGCAGCTAAAAATTTTGAAGCAAATCCTTTTGTAAGTTGTGTAACAGCACCAAAGCCTTTGGAAATGGGCAGGTTTACATCACTCGATAGCCTAGTCATATAATCTTATAATCACTTTGAAAAAGATTCATTTCCTGGAGAAAAAATTTCATGCCTTCTTATGGCAGGCAATAGGACAGAGCTCAGCATGGCGATGGATTTCATGTCTGTTGCTGGAGGTTGTTCAAACCCACCCCACTAACCAATAAATCACTACCTTATTGAAAAGCTTCTCAGAAACAGATTACAACATCGAGGACAGAACCAGTACGGTAGGAATTAGACTGACAGTGTCCATACATAGGGTGTGGTGTCAAAAGATGATCTTACAGCCTGCCCCCACTTGCCTTTCTCCCTCCTCTTCCTCCTCACGTCGCTTCTCGCTGCCTGATCGCTCCCTTCATCCTCTGCGCCAGCTCCAGTGCATACCTGGTCGCATGGAGAGTGAGTTCAACTCACTAACCCAGGAAAAAAACAACAACATTTTTTGGTCCAGTTTTTTCCTATTTTAATGAGTTGACTCATTACAGCACCATCAGCCAATGCAAGTGGGGAGAGCAAGGCCGTGGGGACTTCAGTCCTGCTGTGGACACAGGCAGTTATTCCAGCTTTGGCCACCTCATGATACCACGCCTTGACTATACAGTGGCAATTTCCACTTTACTGACACAGGACAACATGGACAAGTTTTTGCCGGTACATCAAAGAGCTGGAAAAAATTAATCAACAGCACCTCCGAGCTATTAGGCATAGACTGTAGTTAGATAAAATCATAAATAATGAAATCCCATAAGGATGTTGCACAACAAGTATTTAAGCAAAGCTCATAAAACCCTCCTTCGCTGCATTTGAGCATTTTCCTTCACGGAACACATCGTTTTCTAAAAGTGATTTACTTTTTTTTTTTGCACAGCAAACTTGCACTGGGCAGAGGCGGGAAGGGCCCCAGCCCATGTGATGTCAGGATAAATATGTGGGAAGCCAATGCAGCAGAAAATCCAGCCAGAGGAATGTCTGCTGCAGAGCGAGTGGTGCAGGAGCAGGCTGGCTGCCTCTCCCACCGTCCACGGCGCCTGCGAGGTGCGAGCAAGTGCTCAGGCTCTGGCCGTGGCCGAGGTCTGGCTGGCACGGCAGCATGGCTGAGGTTTGTCTCCAGCTTGCCTACCTGAGGGGGGATGCCATCCCAAAACATGTGTTCCCCTCCCAGGGGCGTGCTGAGCAGAGTGAAATGGATGGGCCTGTCTATCTGATGTAGAAGCAATTAGCCTGGGCTTTAATGAAGGATCTTAGCATCTGAGTGTAGGAAAGCTTAACAAAAGACCTTTGCATTACACTCTGCACTTTGTTGTAAGCAACAAGTAACAAGAGCAGATTTAGAGATAAAGATAATAAAAAACACTTCATTCCCTTGCCCAAAAGCCTATAAATCAAGATTTTGGCTCTTCAGTGCAGAAATGCTCTCAGATGTAATTGGAAACAGATAGCGCTGATCTGAAACACTTCTTCAAGCTCAGTTTACTATGACTTGGGTGAGAGGGTTTCCAGCACTCCTCAAGAAGAGGCTCCCCCTTCATAATGAATGGGTCAGTAGCTTGAAACCCTGTACCACCACCCTGCCTGCCCATTTTATCTGAAGCTGCCCAGGGATTCAGCAGCAACGAAACATGCATTCGAGTCGCATGGGTGAGGAGGTCCCTGTGGGTCCACCACCATTTGCACCCTGGATGGGCAGGGTTTGTCATGGGGCAGAGGTGCCTGGGTTGTCAGAGCCACAGGGGCAATGGCCCTCTGCATGGGGAAGAAGAAGGACTGCTCTGAGCCTACTGATCCTTCCCACCGTGTGCCTGAAGTAGGGGACACATGGTGCCACCATCAAACAAACTTCCCTCCCAACATGCAGCATACCCACGCTGGCTCCCCTTCTGGGACACCACTCCTGGCTTTGTTCCACTGGGGGAGAAGTTCCAATCACCTCCAGTCCAGTCATGATGCTGAAGGTTCCTCTGTGATGAAGAAGAGTCACCTACTCAGTTTCTTCACTCTGGATAGCTTTCATCCCTCAGAGCCTCCTCTGTGGTGGCTCAGGTGTCAAGCATGTTTAGAACTCAGAGGCCAAAATCTGCCTAAAAGATACCTGCGCAGAAAAGCTGTGCTGGCATAGGATAAATCATCAGTTTAATCCCATAACACACCTCATATGGATATTCTTCAGTCTAGTTGCTATTGCTTTGGAAAATGCTTAATTCAAATTGAAAAGGCTGTTTTTATCTGGAACCATCCAGAAGACAACCGTAATGCTCTTAGTTATATATCATTAATAAACAATGAAGCTTGCCACAGAGAGAGGAACGAGCACCATAGGTAGCTCTGCGGAGCGCCAGTGCCAAGCCAGATCAAGGCAATAGAATTTATAGCCCTTATTATCTGCATGAGGTATATTTACGACTCCCCTCCCCATTGCTCTGCTATCTTCGAATCTCACAATATTTGTATATTCATTCCCACAACATTCCTGTAGGTAAGGAATTTGCAAACAAGAAGCCCAATTTTGGAGCCTCTCCATGCAACGTGGAGCAGGGTTTGGAAGGTGGGAAAACTTCAGAGCCCTTCAGCAGTTACAGATACATCCACGAAAATTAACCAAATAATGTAATGTAAGTAGTTGGGCTATCTACAAGGTAATTAATTAGCTAAATTCCTCTGGGTTGGGCTGTGCAAGAGTTCACGCTAGATGATGACAGTGAGTCTTTATCACTTCAAAATATACCTAAACTTGCAACCTAAGCAACCCTGATTCGACACTCCTTGATACAGAATGGTTGGAGGCATAGGAAAATGAAAGTGCTCCAAGCTCTGATATTCATAATTCAAGTTTGTATAAATGAAGGCTTGATCATTTGGGGTTTAAAATAGTCCTTAAATTCTGCCCCTAATTCGTCAACACCTGATTTGCTATCCATTACTTGCAGAAACTACTAATCTCACATAAAAAAAGTTGAAGGGTCTAACACGTGACATGGGATAAATGAAAGAGCATTCATTTTCTGTTACTCAGAAAGTTTTCACACTGATACAGGGGGTTTATATTTTCATGTCATTTTTGCCTAAATTTTTTACAGTGACATCAATTGCGTTGTATTCCAAAATGAAAATAACTTTTTTTTCCAGTCCTTTGAACATGTGATCTCCTAGGGGAGGACACCCTTGAGTGAAGCACAGCAAGTTTGCAGGCTGGGGTTGTTCTCCGCAGCAGGGTTTGCAGTCTGGATACTGCAGCTGGGAACGGCTCCTCTTCAGCGCTGGTCCCCAGGGCCTGACAGATGCTCTTGGGCAAGTTTGGCCTCAGTTCTGCACACTGTTCAATGACCACAATTATTCATACTTACCTTGGTGAGCTTAATTAATGCTTGTAAAGCACTTTGAGATCCTTGGATGAAAGACTCTGTTGACAGGCAAAATATTTTTACGGTGACTGTCAAATTAAGGTCCTCTGAGCTTCCTTAGCAATAGAAGGGTTAATTAGCTCACGCCAGGAGCCTGCCAGCCCCAGCAGAGACAGAGTGCTGGGAATGAAGGTGCCCATCCCTGGCCTGTCCTCACTGGGGCAGGTTTGATGAAGGGAACTCCTTCCCTATTCACACCTCAGCATTAGGAGTTGATGTCCTTGCAATGCACACACGCATATGCATCTTCCACCTGGTTATGTCATAAATGTTTCCCTTTCCCCGGCGTGCATCCTGCATCCTGGCCAGTGGGGAGGCAGGCATCGAGCTCCTGCTGCCAGAGCTGGGGCGGGTGGCTTTCCCTCTACGCATCAGGGAGCACTGCTCATCCCCTTGGCAAGTGCTTTGCATCTAGAACCTTCCTGGAGGAGCCCAAGAGGCTGGCACTGGGGTGGTAGGCAGGTGAAAGAGCTCTTCAGTGAACAGGCACTGCCCAGCCAGAAACCAGCTGCGTTTCCTGGGCGGGTCACAGAGCCGTACTGCACACGGGAGGAAGGCACCCATGAGTAAACCCTGCATTCATGAGGCGTAGCACAATGTCTTTATATAAAATTAAGGGAAGCCTACACCTCTCTTGGGTACCCCATCCTGGGGCACCACAAGGGAAACCAGAAATGATTTTAGCAAGGGGGAGCTCAGTCACGGTTTTAGTCAGACGTCACAGTTGTACTCTCAAAGCTGAGCTAAGCAAAAGGCCATGGCACAGTTTGCCTTTGCACCCTTTGCCATTCCCCATGGTGTCACGGATTTGGGTGGACAGCTCTCAGGAGCAGTGCCTGTGGACCCTGCTCACTGGGGCTCACACGAGGCTTAAACAGCTCACAAAAATCTCATCAGTTGCTGTGCGGGCAAAACTGCACACCCCAAGGGTTCACAGCATCACACTTGCACTAGTTCAGCTCAGCATGGGTGTACAGAGGGGGAAAGCTGTTAAAACCTAGGGGTGGCTTGTGCGAAAAGAGGGGGTGCCAGCAAAACCAGGGGTAGGACCAAACCCAGGGTGGATGGCAGCAGGTGGGCTCCCCCGAGTCGCCATGCATCTCCACATCAGCACCGGCACCCTTCGCAAAAGTGCAGGCAGCCAGGCTGGGCAGCCCTGCATCGCTCCCCACTGCCCATGCAAAGGAGATGAGAATGGCCGCGTTTCCACTGGTGATGGTATTTGTTTACCTTCTGCGTGTGGTTTGAGGTTTTTTCTAGCTGGGACAGGGAGATCTGGTTTGCCAGTTTCCTTTCTCAGCTCTTTCAGTGTGTGCACCAATGCAGCCCCATGCTGCCTGTGTCCAGTACCACAGAGCCTTCCCGCCTCTCATTTCATAGCTTTCCTGTCACAGAGAGGATGTTTGGTGTTTGCCTTGGTAGAGCACAGCACTCTGCCGGGTGAGCCAGCCCTGGGTGCCCTCCTCTGCGTGGACCACAGCCATCCCCAGCAATGGCTTCTCAGGCACTGTCTTCCAGTCAAGGATCACAGCCCCGGCACTGAAAGGCACGCTGGATATTTCACCACTTCTGCTCTCCGGAAGTATTTAAGGACAGAAAGCGCAAATCCGGTACTCAAAGCCCTGCTTTCTGGCCAGCCTTCACCTGGGAAAAATCCCCAATCAAAATCAATCTCTCCTTTCCCCAGGTAGGAAATACTGCAGTTTGACTCATGGGATTTTAGACCACACTTCGTACACGTATGTTTACCAAAAGGCAGCATCTTGTGCCCCAGCTAGTTGCCCTTTGAAGCAGCCTGGGGAAGGGAGCATGAAGGTTTCTTAGAACATTAAAAGTAGTAGTGAAAGTCACAGGGCCTTTTTCCTTTATACAATTGAAGCTGAATTTGAGCAATAACCCTTCTGATGTCTCTGAGGGGAAGAGATGTGACGTCTTGAGGTAAACCACACATCCCGTAACTACCATTGTGCCGTTCATGAGCGCTGCCTCGCTACAGAAGTGACAGAACTGCTTTTCAGCAAAAGTCACCACGTTTTTCAGAGGGGAGCGATTCCAGTCAGAGAAAGACCGGGTGGTGGGGAGGAAGAAAACCCAACCACAATAAGGAACCTGAAAGGAAAAAGACGTCAGCATCTCCGGCAGGTGCTCTCCTTTTTTCCTGGTATCTCCGTGAACCATAATTATGTGGAAAGAAGATGTGGGTGGGACCGGCTTACTTACTGACAAGCTGAACTTTTTAACCTAACACCATGATGTTGTGAGGGAAAAGGATTTGGTTCATGGGACCTTCAACCAAGTGATGGGGTTGAGGAAATGCTGGGAGCGAGGGTGCTGCCTCCTGGTCGGGGAAGCCTCTGCCAGAGCAGAGGCT
The DNA here is from genome assembly GCA_013398125.1 of Aegotheles bennettii. Lineage (NCBI taxonomy): Eukaryota > Metazoa > Chordata > Aves > Caprimulgiformes > Aegothelidae > Aegotheles > Aegotheles bennettii. Next base: position 9,847 of record VZRW01007143.1, on the reverse strand, counting down.
CCTCCAACCGGCAGGCAGCCAAGTGATGGTGGAAATTCAGGAGGAGAGAGTCAGGGAGAGCACAGGAAAGGTCTAGGTGCTGTGGGAGCTGAGCTTCAGTCCAGCTACTTTGCCAAGAGAGACCTAGATGGGGATGGATAGCCCAGGGAAAGGATAATTTGGAGCTCCTGAGCTCCTCAGTGATTCAAAGGTGTGCAGAGACTCATGGAGAAGAGCCCAAAGGAAAGTTGGTACCGAGAGCTGCAGGTGAAGACTGGGAGACTGTAACTGTAGAGTTTGTACTCAATAGAGTTTGGGGTGAATAGTGTAGCTTGTCGAACCCTAAATCCCTGTGTGGTGCAAGACTTGCCTCATTGGGATACATGGGAAGGAAACTGGAGCCAGCAGAAGAGACCTGAGGGACCTCAGCACCTTGAGATGAAGCCTGGAGGTAGATGCAGTGCCACCCCAGAGTTGCCAGGTTAAAACATCGCAGCGAGGTGACTGAGAGCCCAGCTGAGGGACGGACGTTAGGAGAGCTTCTCAACCCCTTGCTAGGTCATGCTCCACCCCTCATCTGATTAAATAAACATCAGTAGAACAGCGAGGTGGCGAAGGAATGACTACAAACAAGGTCTGAGGTGTACACCTGGTCTCTCTCCAAGTCTATGACTGAAATAGAAGTCTAAATATATCTGTAGCTGAGGACTGAGGTGTGCTGTCCAAGTTAAATAAGGATATACAGCCCTGGAATGGCATGGAGAGCTATGGGTTAGGTCTGTGCTGAGGGAGTGCCTACCACCTTTGGCTGCACTAGAGATTGGTTTTCAGCTCTTTAAGGGCAGCATTTTGATAATCATCTCTTCTGAGCTACAAGTTTTGGTTCCTTGCTGTCCCTTCCCACCACTGTTCTTAAAAAAATC